>JARKHS020015733.1:0-35000 GCA_030143305.2 Amblyomma americanum
TGATTGATTGATCGAATCAATTTTTCTTTCCCTTACGGCGCGATCCGGGTGTCCAGCGAGAAATGGGAGACAGGCATCATTTCCTTTCCTTAAAAGCAATTGTTCATTTCAATTTCCTTCTCTAATGGCCCGGTTCGGGTGTCCGCCGAGATATGCGAGACAGGTGTCCTTTCCTTAAATTGTCTAACGGGCCACGCGTCGCGCCGAACGGGCGATGGCGTTCCGTGTACTCCTCGGCAACGCTGCGACAGGCTGTCGCGTCTCACTCTTAAAGAAGAAGCTTAAGCGTCCTCCATTTTTGTTTGGCATGCTTTGACCGATGAGGTTTAAAGTCCGAAAGCGACTCAAACTATGAGGAACACCGCAATGTAGGGCTTCGGGTAATTTCGACCACCTGGGGTTCTTTAATGTGCACTGACATCGTACAAACACGGTCCTCAAGCATTTCATCTCCATCAAAATGACATAGCCGCGACCGGAATTGAACCCGCGTGTTTCGAGTCAGCAGCCGAGCTCTGCAACCACCGAGTCACCGCGATGGCCAATAATATAAAATGTAAAAAATTAGCTGTGGTTTAACTACTGCTGAACCTGGCTAGAGAGCGAAAGCAGTGGTGTATCGGGCAACTATTAGCATCTATAACGTTGAATGCGTCCCGGGCAACTTCGCTATTCGCTTAATTGGAGCATCCATCTGTAATTGACACACTCACAATTAATTCATGAACGCCTCAGTACATAACTCAAAGATACGTTTCCAAGACACCTGCGAATTCATTAGATGCGTGCCATCTCCTGGACTATCGCCGTACATTGCGTGTTTGGGTCTCAATGGGTGCCGCATATGATGGCAGTACGACTGCATGCCATGCACGAAGGAAATTCATTGGAAACGTACTTCGCTACTCCCATAATTGGGATATCTGTAAAATGCATGCTGGTCGTTTATTCATTTATGCACGCCTCAGTACCTATACGTGCGAAGATACGTTTCTTTGACATGGGTGCATTGACTAGACGGGTTTTCATTCACTTCCAAGAGTCGAACAGTCGTGGTGGAGTATTTATTTCATGCGATGGTGTATGTACGTTAGCTATTTACAAACATTAAAAAAACGGTGGCAAATCAACACACATAAGGAACGAAGCACGAGCTCGAGTCAATTTGGAGCACTTAACTAATACATCATAACACGGCACATCTAAGCAGCAAAGAATTTGAAAAAAAAACAATAAACTAAGGCTGTCCATACTCTATTTGCGATTGCCTTAGCAAATACCATATAGGAAACGGACAGTAAGCTGACTGGTCTGCAATTTTGCTGGTCCTTGACGTCATCTTTCTTATTGATTAAGACGATGTTAGCGTTCTTCGAAGCTTCTCGTACGCTTGAGGCCATAAGGCATTGTGTATACAGGCCGGCTAGTTTTTCTAGCACAATCTCCCTTCTGTCCTTCAAGAGGCCTGCTCTTATCTGATCCTCAACAGCTGCTATCACCCTTTGCATTGTTTCGAAGGCTTTCATTATTTCCTGTTTCCTTCCTGGCGGGATATGTCATTGCTGTGGAATACTGCCTATATAATTCACTTCCTGATTACATCGACTACAGCAAAGATTTGTGATTAACACTTCGGCTACTTTAACTATATTGGGCAAAATGCTAATAACATCGCCCTGTTTGTCTTTTAACACATACATAGGATGTTTGTCGCTGCCCAGTTTCCGCTTAACCGCTTATAGGCTATCTCCGTTCTTTTTTTGGAGTACTCTCGATTCTATCCGTTTAAAACTCCCTTAAGTCAGTTACCTTGCGTTTAAAGATTAACATTAATAGCTCTGCCAGTTCGATTCAGTGTGCGGGGTTTGATGCTTTCAAGCTTTGGCGATTTATAATGAGATCTTTCGTCTTCTTCGAGAGCTAGGCGTTATCCTATCAAAATACCCTACCGCCTACCTCGGCAGCTCACTCCCTAATTATTTCTGTGTAATTATCGTTCATAGCTCGAACATTAAGCTCGTCGTTCGTCCTCAGTTATAGCCAAATGTCTGTTCTAAAGCGATATCCTGAATTCCTGTATTTTGCCTCTTGCGCTATGAGGGAATGGTAAAGGAGGGAGTGAAAGAAGAAAGGAAGAAAGGTGCCGTAGTGGAGGGTTCCGGAATAATTTCGACCACCTGGGGATCTTTAACGTGCACTGACATCGCACAGCACACGGGCGCCTTAGCGTTTTTCCCCCATAAAAGTGCACGTTAAAGATCCCCAGGTGGTCGAAATTATTCCGGAGCCCTCCACTACGGCACCTCTCTTCCTTTCTTCTTTCACTCCCTCCTTTACCATTTCCTTATGGCGCGGTTCAGGTGTCCAACGATATATGAGACATATACTGCGCCAATTCCTTTCCCCAAAAAACCAATTATTATTATTAGTAGTATTATTATTGCAGCTAACTCGATAGTGAGCTTCCGTTTCATTGGTATCCTCCGTTCTTTCGGATTCCTCCGCCGGCTGTCGAGGTGGTCGGACGTGCGTCCGACGAGCTCCGACGACAACGGGGGCGACGCAGCACCCAGGACTCTGGATGCGTAGAAACTGTCTGGAATCACCGACCAAGGAAGCTCCATCATCGGACGCACCGATATTCACAAGGTGGTACCGAGTTATCTTGATTTTCGAGGTTTGCGGAACCCCACGTGTAGCAAGCGGGGTTAAGCCTAACGAGGCTTAGGTCGGCGAAGGAAAGAACCGAGGCCTAAGGGCCTCCAGCAGGCGACTCTAAGAGAAATGGAAGTCGTAGAAGGCACGGATATAGATCCGGAAGAGCTGATGATACCGGGTCAATGGTTCAAAGCGAAGAAAAGCGGGAAAATAGCCCCGGCGGAGATAGAAGATAGCGGCCACGTGGCCGGGAACCGAGACGCACGAGAGCGTGCAGTGGAGCGACGCGAAGGAAGAAGAAATGCAGAGAAGTCGGTGGAAAGGCAATATACGAGAATTCCGCCCGACTACGAGAAGATAATTATGAGTCCTCATGGGGGACTGGAAAAATTACTCAAATTCGGAGGAGCCTTCCAGGCTGACGCAATCAGCGCAGCGGCTGGGGCAAGCGACAAAGGCGTGAACGACCTCATCACGTTCAACACAAAGCAGCAATCGATCCTCACCGCTACGAAGGACAAAATAAAGAGGAATAAATACGCAGCGACCAGAGAGCTGACGATAGGCACGGAAAAGGTGAGCGTCAACGCATACGTGGCAGCGCCGGAGAACAGCGGAAAAGGCGTTATATACGACGCCCCTCTATTCTGGACTGAAGACGAAATCAAAGAGAGACTGGAGTACTTCAGCGCGAAGAACCCCCCAATCCTAGGAGTGAAAAGACTGGGAAAGACAACGAAGGCCGTGCTTATCCTCTTCGAAGAGAGCACGGTTCCAAAGCAAGTGTACCTTTCACCCACGCCGACGAGCTGCGTCCTGTACAATAAAAAGTACGAGGTATGCTATGCGTGTGGCCGAATGGGGCACAGATCGGACGTGTGCCCGAACCCAGATAACAAAAAGTGGCCGAGGATGCGGAGAAGAAAACCCGCAGGAAGATCACCAATGCGAAGCCAAGTGCCAGCTCTGCGGAAAAGAGCACCCACTCGGCGACAAAAAGTGCAAAGAGCTATACCGAACACCGTACGAAATCAAGAAAAGAATCTGGGAGAGGAAAAAGGACAAACAAGAAGAGCTGGCGACCCAGCAACAGAAACCCCCGGCGGACGGACACAAGAAACTCCGCAAGGAGGACTTCCCCAAGCTGGGAGGAAACAGCAAAAGAAACCCGCCGCCCCCCGGGATCCAGGAGACCAGTGTACGTAGGAGAACGAGATCAAGGGACCCAAAGGACCCCTGAGGCAAGAGAAGGAGCAGTAGCAGGGATCCAAGCAGAGAACCCAAACAAGTAAGCTTTGTAGAAAGGCCCTCCCAGGCTAAAGATGATAAGGACAGAGAAATAGAACAGTTAAAGAAAAAAGTAGATGAGCTTCAAGGGTTCATAAATAACCTCATGAAAGCACAAAAAAAGAGAAAAGGCAACATCCCCCCCTCCCCGCACACAACCCGCACAACCCATACAGGTAGCCCAACAAACTACCCCCCCCCCCCAACACTCAAGTGGCAGGAAATGGTAGGAGAGAAAATATAGGAGGCAGAAACAGTCAGAAGACCCCCACTTAAACGAAAAGGAGATAATGAAACAGACATATGGGTAGAACTAAAGAATGAATGTGAAGCAAATAGGAACGCGATAAAAGCGATGCAGACAGAACAAAGAGACTTCATGGCGCAGGTCATGGCTGCACTCAGCCAGATACAAGAGAATATAAATCAAAGATTTGAAAGCATAACCGCAGAACTGCAGGCGCAGAGAACCGAACTACAAACACAAAGAACCGAGCTGATTGCCCTTGGAGAGCGACAGAAAAACTTAGAGGACAGTGTTACTCAAATTCAAAATGGCCAGAAACGCACAAAATAAGTCTATCATTTGGCAGTGGAACTGCCGAGGATTCCAACACAAGCGAGCGTTACTGCAAAACTACATAGACACATTAGTAGAGAAGCCGCTAGCAATAGCGCTGCAAGAGACCGGGAAATTAGCATCCCTCCCAGGATATCAGGCGTTTCGCAGTGATAAAGGGGAAAAATCGCGGGTAACCACCCTAGTGAAAAGAAACATAGCAACAATTGAACACGATATTCAATCCAGGGACATAGAAGAAGTCTTAGCGGAGATGCTTACGGGTAGGAAAGAGGAGCCCAGTCTCTTTCTACTAAACATCTACTCAAGCCCTAAACAGAAAAAGATAGAGTTCAGGGCCATCTTCCGAAAATCTCTAAAAGCAGCGGGAAAGAACCCCCTCTTCATCGTAGGAGACTTTAATGCGCTGCATGAGGAGTGGGGATACAACAGGAAAGACGGCAAGGGAAGGCAGCTCTGGGAGGATATACAAGAACTGAACCTCTCACTACACACCGACCCAGGAAACCCAACTAGAAAAGGAAACAGTGTTACCGCGGACACCACACCCAATCTAACACTCTCCAAAAACATCAGAACAGTAACGTGGGAAAATACAGGACAAGACCTAGGCAGCGACCACAATATAATTGCCACTACGCTAATGAACGGAGTCAAAGAAAAACGGTTAAAACAGCCAAAAGTCACAGAATGGGACAAATTTAGAAAGCGGAGAGAGGAATCCTCAGCCGCAACCATCACGGACCTAGGAGAGTGGACAGACACACTCAAAAGACATGCCGCCGAAGCAACGGTAACTCTAGAAGGCCAAGACGCCCCACTCATAGAAGACAACAAACTACTGCACATGTGGGAGGCAAAAGGTAGTCTAGAAAACCGGCTCAAACGACAGAAATGGAACCGGAATCTAAAAAGAAGAATAGCCAGATTAAATCGAGAAATCGAAAAATACGCACTACAACTATGCGAACAAAATTGGTGCAGCAAATGCGACGACATGGAAAAAGGCATGACTCTAGCAAAAACATGGAACATTCTAAGACACTTACTAGACCCAACCCAATCCAGGTCGCAAACAAACATAAGACTAGCCAAGACGTGACATAAATACGACGGAACAGACGAGAGCTTCATGGAAGACATCAAGCAAACATAAATTGGAAACGTGACTCGCACCAGCCTACCAGAATATGGGGGACCCCCAAATGAGGAGCTACACGCACCCATAACGGAGGCTGAAGTGAGAGCGGAAATAATGAGGCTTAAAACGAAATCGGCCCCAGGACCAGATGGAACAACAAACAAAATGTTGCGAAATCTAGACGATGAGTCGATCACAGCTATAACAAAATACGTACAGCAGGTATGGGAGAAGGGTGAACTTCCGAAACAATGGAAAGAAGCTAGCATCATACTAATCCCCAAACCGGGCAAGCCCCCTAAGCTTGAGAACCTCAGGCCGATTTCCCTCACATCGTGTGTAGGGAAACTAATGGAACATGTAATCCAAACGAGGCTAACCCGATTCATGGAAGATAATGAACTATGGCCGAATGAGATGGTCGGATTCCGGCCCGGCCTACGCACCCAGGATGTGATGTTGAGACTCCAGCACGACATCATAGACTCGCGATCGAGAGATATAAAAGCAATCCTAGGTCTAGACCCCAAGAAAGCTTTTGACAATGTCAAACACGAGGCAATCCTGACAGAACTTCAGGAAATAGGCGTAGGAGGCAGAACGTACAATTATATAAAGAACTTCCTGACAGACAGGACAGGCAAAGATAAGATACCAAGATATGGAATCGGAAGAAATAGAGCTGGGAAACAGGGGTACCCCACAAGGATCGGTACTCTCCCCACTCCTCTTCAATCTGGCAATGAGGGGTCTCCCAGCTAAACTTGGGAGAATAAAAAACCTAAATTTCAGCATGTATGCTGACGACATAAACGTCTGGATAAACAAAGGTAGCGACGCAGAAATAGCGAACAAGCTGCAAACGGCTGCAGATACAGTGGTAGGGTGCGTAGCAGCTAGGGGCCTTGCCTGCTCACCAGAAAAATCAGAACTCTTAATGTACAACCCCAAATCATTAAGGCTGAAAAAAGACAGCGATCTCAAAATCATAGTCGGAAACACACCAGTACCCAAAATTGACAAAATAAGAATATTAGGTCTTTTCATTCAAAGTAACGGATACAACGACAAAACCGTAAAGAAATTGGAGGGCAACGCAGCACAGATGACTGGGATATTCAGAAGAATAGCCCTCAAGGGAAGAGGGCTAAAGGAAAGGAGCCTAGTTAAGCTGGTACAAGAGTAGGTCATCAGCCGACTCAGCTACGATACACCATATCAAAACATCCGGGCCTCAGAAAGAGATAAATTGGACTCAATAATTAGGAGATGCCACAAACGAGCACTCGGAATACCCATAAGCACCTCAACCGAAAGACTCCTAGCAATGGGAATCCATAATACATGGAAAGAAACAGCCGAAGCAGTAAGGACCGCCCAGCAGGAAAGACTCAGCCAAACATACACAGGCAGGGCTATTCTAAGCATGGTGGGACTGCAGACGGACAGAGGCATGCAAAAGAAACAGGATATTCCAAGAAAAATCAGGGAACAGCGGAGGATTGACCCGCTTCCCAAGAACATGCATCCCACCTTCAATAAGGAAAGGAGGGAAAAAAGAGCTGAAGCACTAGTCAAACGCTTCAGCGAAGTAAACAGCGAGACAGTGGCACACACAGATGCGGCGAGCGGCAAACTGGGAGCAGCAGTAGCCTCGGTAGTAGATGGCCAAGGTAAAGCAATCTCGGCAGCAACAATACGCAGCCGCAATCCAGAGGTAGCGGAAGAAGTAGCAATAGCGCTTGCTTGCGTAGGCACCAAGGCAAGTTACATAATAAGCGACAGCAAAACAGCCATCTACAATTACGGAAGGGGCAGAGTAGCACCAGAAGCGGGGCGAATACTAGTTGGAAGGAAAATTGATAGGAAAAATTAGCCTCATATGGGCACCAGCTCACACGTCAGTTCCAGGCAACGAGGCGGCGCACCTCTTAGCCCGAGATCGCTACCTCCGGGCAAGAGCAGAGCCACCCGATTGCAAGGAGCTTGACGAGAGACTACAGACATACACGGAGATAATAGAAAACTACAGATTACAGCGAAGAGCTGTCCCTCCACCGGACAAAAAGCTCAGAAACAGAGAGGCAACAACTTGGCGCAGATTACAGGCAGGAAACTACATAAATCCGGTATGGGCATCACACGTCCTCAAAGACAAAGACATAGACGATAAGTGTAAGGAATGCCGGGAGAGGGGGACCCTCGACCACATAATCTGGCAATGCACACACTCCCCAGGGTTCAATTAAGGAATAAATAGTAGAGAAGCCTGGGAGACCCTTCTGCCAAGCGCGGACCCCGCCATGCAGAGGAAAGCCATCCATCTGGCGGTAGAGGCCGCGAAGAGCCAGCAACTCTTTGCCTGCATCTAGTCGCGGAGGCCCCGGCCCCTGCCCCTAGGCCTGCGCGCCAGGGGTAGGGAGTAGGAGGTCTCCATTTCTGATGGAAATAAAAGTTTCTGGAACGGAATAAAATGGAATCCTCCGTTCTTTCTTAAATTCAAGGCTGATTCGAGACTCCACCATCCTGTGGACGCCACAACGCACATTTTCGATTACCTCCATATCCTGCAGAATGCGAGCGTGAGCCCACAGTACGAAGTCTATTTCGTTTTCAGTCTCACCATTGTAGCCCTTCCACGTCCACTTCCTATCCTTTAGTTCGCGGACGAAGGTGGCCATGATCCGTAACTTATTTCTCTAAGCCATGCAACCTTACTCAGAAGCCTAAGCATACGATGACAAACCATATCGTGACCCGTGGCCCACCACCAGCTGCTCGGCCACTCTGCCTGTTTAGGGCTCGTCATCACCATTATCAGCCTGACTACGCCCACTGTAGGGCAAAGGCCTCTCCCATCATCATCACCATCATCCGCCTGACTACACCCACTGCAGGGCAAAGGCCTCTCCCATGTCTCCCCAATTAACCCGGTCTTTTGCCAGCTGCGCCCACGCTATGCCTGCAAACTACCTAATCTCATACGCCCACGTAACCTTCTGCCGTCCCCTGCTACGCTGGCCTTCTCTTGGAATCCACGTCGCTTCCCTTAAGTACCAGCGGTTATCTTGCTGTCGCATTAGAAGCCCTGCCCAAACCCATTTCTTCTTCTTGATTTAGACTAGGATATCAATAACCCGCGTTTGTTCTTTGCCTACTCTGCCCTCTTCACGTCTCTTAACGTTACATCTATCAATTTTTTCTTTCCATGGCTCACTGCGTTGTCCTCAATTCAAGCTGAATCCTTTTCGTTAGTTTTACTCGCTCAAGACACTACTGTGGCCGCAGGGCAGTGCGCGCACCCGTGAGCGAACAATGGTGAGCCTCTGTGCATTTCTCGAACAGACGGGCTTGACGTCCCGTCTGTTCTGCGCCAAGTAGTGATGCGCTGTGACGGAACGCTTCCAGTGCACTACCTCGGACGCTTAACAGCTGGGCGCCACATCCCAGCTGTTGTGTGCAAAGTGTTGTGCGCGTGTTTTTTTTTCCTCTTTGACTGTACGCGCGCACGACCTGGACAACTTTATTTAGACTCTGTAAATAGTGTAAATATGACTACTCCCTATGCCATTTCTTGCTATCCCCTCACCTCTTTCGTTTCAATTCTTCATACTGCCTTCTATCCTTTATTTCCTATGCCCCAGCTCAGGTGCCGCCGATACAGTGATGGCAGATGCCGGGGTGAGCAAAAATCTTTTAACTTCCTTTTTATTATATTTTTTTGATTAAGCACTTACTACTACTACCTTTTCGTTAGCCTGCACGTTTGTTCCCTGTAAATCAGTACCGGCAAGACGGTAGGGGCCGTCGGGCCTTCTCAGAACGGTAGTTCAACAGCAGCTAGGCATTTACTCCCGTCGTCCAGGTTGTGATCTTCCCCGCTTCATCTAGTGCCTAAGCGGGATCCCGTTGAGTGGTGTCCATGCGGGAACAGTCGAGCGTTCAGAGCAAAGGCAGTCCACGACAGCTATCCTCTGCTTCACATCCAAATTTACATCGCGCTTAGACGGCTGCACCATATTTAGCGAAATGGACCTGGTTAAGGCGTACCGCCAGATACTCGTAGATTCAGCAGACATACGAGACTGACATCACGATGCCCTTTGGTTTGTTGGAGTACTTGCGAATGCTTTTGGGCTCCGCAACTTGTCTTAAACCTTCCAGCGCTTCATCACTGAGGTTACGCGGGGCCACCCTACTGTGTTCACGTACATCGATGATGCCTTCACTGCCAGCCCTACGCCTGAAGATTACAAGCGCCATCTAGTTGAAATCTTCCAATGCCTACATCAGTATGACCTAGACATTAACGCCACCAAATGTGTCTTAGGCGCATCGGAGCTCGAGGTTTTTTGCCATCACTTATCGTATGGTATCCGTCTTCTCCCGTCCCACGTCAAGACCATCCAGGCTTTCTACACTGGGCCAGTTACACCAATTCCGGGGGCTGGTGAATTCATCCCGGCTCTTTGTACCCCACTGCACACAGGTGCTCCGGCCGCTCACTGACTTCCTTAAGTCAATCGCTGGCCCGTCTTGTCCTATTTTCTGCTCATCAGAATCCGAGTCATCAGAAGCCGAGTCGTCTGAAGGCTGTTCTAATTAGTAACATCCCTGCTGAGACTTTCCCGTGCCTACATTTCTGCGTGGGTATCTCGCTTTGGTTATCCTGGAACAGTGAGAACAGACAGTGGGTGCCAATTTTAGTTCTTCCTGTTTTCTTACCTTGACCGCACTGTTGGCGCCATGCACAGCCGTACCACTGCGTACCACCCATGCGCCAACGGCATGGTGGAACGCCTTCACCACCACCTGAAGGCCGCCCTAGCTACCCGTCTCAATTGAGCCAAATGGGTTGACGCGCCTTGTCCTTTGTGCTCCTTGGCTTTAAGGTCATCGTCCGAGCGCAGTGCACAGTGCAGGACACACAGTTCTCTGCAACAGAGCTGGTGTACGGTAGTTGCCTGCATCTACCCCGAGACTTCACATCAGCGCGGCTACTAGCCCAGCAGCAAGAGTACCTGCAGCGTATGTTAAAGACCTGCGGCCTCTTCCACCTCGCTCGCCCTTACCGCTGCAACGCCATCTTCGTTTACCCGTATCTCGTCATTCCGCAGATGTTTTCGTTTGCCGCGACGCTGTCCAAGGACCGATAACCCCGGCTTACGAAGAGCCATTAAGCGTCATTCACCGCACCGTAAAAACTTACACCCTCCTTCGACACTACCGTGAAGAGACAGTCAGTTTGAACCGCTTAGGCTGGCGTACCTTCAGACCACGACTGACTGCCTCGCAGTGTCGCCAGATATCGGCAGCCCCCTGTGCACTGTTTCTGACTCTGATTCCCCTTTTCCACTCCGCGCCGCTAGCCGTCAGTTCGGTTTCGATTTCTAGCCGGTTGGCCTCAGTGCCCTCCTTTGGCTGCGCCTAGAGCATGGCCATGGCGCGTCCCCACGCGGAAGAAAACAAAGACGGCGCCTGGCTGCGACACGTGAATTCACGGCTGGCGGTTGTGTTCTGTACTGGATCCGAGCCAGCTTTCTCGTTCTTTCGCGCCTGAGGCATAAGCCTACAAGCCTACGCACACATCCAGTGAGGCGAATGCTTTCTGTGTAATCAGGAACTAAGGGGCGCTAGTAGCCGTGAAACGCCCACCGCAGGTCTCGATTTCCCTGCCTAAAGAACAGGCGCGTGGTGCAGTATGCACCCCAGAATTGCCTACGAAGTCGATTTGCGTAGCAGGAAGATTCGAGAGGTCATCGGACCGACGAGAAGCATTTTGATCCACCTAGCGACGAAGGGAGCAGGGATTGAGGAGCTGTACGTCCGGGTTTGGCTCGTCCTAATTTGTGGCATGGGGAATTGTGTGAGTCGAGATAACCGCCGGGAGAACAGACAGGGCGGAAAAGATGTTAAATGTAGTGAAGCGATTTGTGCGCTTACGGACTCCAGTGATGTTAGGCGCAAGCTGCGGCGTAGTTTCCGTGCACGCGAATGTTTGAGAAAAATTAAAATAGCGATTTCACCTCTCTTCGATACGTCAGATTTAGCAGTCCAGTGAGCACTCCCGGGACGTAACCACCAAAT
Organism: Amblyomma americanum; assembly: GCA_030143305.2. Lineage (NCBI taxonomy): Eukaryota > Metazoa > Arthropoda > Arachnida > Ixodida > Ixodidae > Amblyomma > Amblyomma americanum. The sequence continues at coordinate 11,754 of JARKHS020015733.1, forward strand.
TAGACTAGCCCTGGAGGAATCCGACTGGTAATCCTACGCCATGTCTGTCCCCTTGAATGCAACTGGAATGCAACTAGCAATCAGATCGAAGATTCTGGAGCTGGTAGAGTTGAGTAAACGAACCCATTCAACGTCGGGAGATGTGCGGCCAGAAAGCCCATACAAAGAAAATAAACTACACCGGGCATGTCTGCAAGTTTAACGAGTACAGCAGCTACCTATTGTCGTCTGTAGCTCCATCTTTAAAAAATTAAGCATATAATGGGAGCAGAATTGTTAACATAAATCGCAGATTACCTGGGTGGAGGGTTAAAAAAGATAATTATGATTTTGTAGTAGGCAGCCCCGTGCACTGAGCTCGACGCAGCGAATGCGGATTTTAACTTCGGAAGCACTATTACTGGAACATGAGAAGTTCCTATGTATCACCATAAAGGATGAACTGTCTACGGCGAGGCCATCGGGCTTAACTAATGAGGGTGGCGGCCTTCTTCATGGCGGCAATATTTTTTTCACTGTCGGGACGATCACGGTTAACGGTAAGTCGCTACTAGAATGTGGCCAAATGAACACTGGCGGTAGTTTTCAGCAGAATAAGATGAGAGAATAGCACTAATTGGCATAAAGGACGGTATCGATTTCAAAAAAAGAAAAAGCTGTACACAGTTGTAATTTTTCTTTACATTAGAACGGCCTTTGACTCAGAAAATCAAATCGCTGTCAGCTCTGTCATCTGAAACTGTCGTTCTAAATGGTGATTTCAACGAGTGAGGCGTTGTATGGCATGACCGATGTCCTGTGCATAGTATTAGGTCACTGCTTCTGGCCGCTTTTTACGAGGTGGTTATGACCAATGGGCTCACCCAGTTCATTTATTTTCCGAGCCGGTTTCTATGTTCGGTCATGCACTAATGTTTGCGGAATAAGGCTTCGTGAAAAAAAATGTTTCTCCGCGGTCGGGCAAAGCAGAACAATGAAAAGTACTGAACCAGAAGAGTACTTGCTTGCTCCATTCACAGAATCTCTTTCATCTCTTCTCTTTCTTAACTTCATTAATGATTTTCCTTACTGCATTAACATCAACACCTTGCTTTTTGCAGGGGACTGTGTAATTTATGCTAAAATAATGAATCATGAACACAGCCTTAGCTTACAACGTGAATTACTATAGCGTCCTTAATAACTGCTATGCGTAAGGTCATGCATTTATATAGGCGCTCCGACCTAGTCCCACGTCATGAAATAAAACGCGATCATTTTCATATTGTGGACCAGTTATGTGGGATCATTTGGCTTATGTTTCCGGGCGGCTCAATCCAAATACAACAATTACCAGTCCGACAGCACCCGACTCACTCCCCTGCCTAAGACCGAAGTCCTACCCCACCGCCCCTCTCACGTGCGTGCCCTTCGCTGTCACCGCGGTGCCTCTCCGCATCGCCATAAGTGGAAAAATCGACCCAGAGGACGATGGAAGTGACGTCGCTGGACGCCATTCACTGCTCCTAGATATCCCTCCTTCTGTTGTTATGCTCAAAAACAAGATTCATATGTTTGTATAAGGCGTTTCCACTATGGCGCTGGTGGACACAGGTGCAATTATTTCTCTGATGAGTTTATCTTTTAAGAACATGTTAAGGCCGCAAAGTGATCTTTATGTGGGACCGAAGCATGACTTTTTATGAAGTGAATGGCACCTTGTTGTGTCCTGTGGAATACGTAGTGCCAAAGTGTGTCTGGGTGGACCGGGGTTCTCGGCGAAATTTGCAGTGCTGCCTCACTCAACGCATGATGTCATTTATAGGCAGACTTTCTGCACATGTGTGGCGCCACTGTTGACTGCCGTAAAGGCGAGAAAAAAACATTCCTGGTCATTTAGCATGCACTCCTTCTGCATGCATATCAAGGACATTCGCAATTTGGTGGCGCATTGTCGAAACTGCAGCAACAAAAAGAGAAAAAAGGATTGGCCTTCGTTACTTTCGAGAAGGAGCGTTCTGTTCAGTGACCAGATAGTCTGACGCGGGAGATAGTGGAAGCGATTTTCAAATCAAAATACCGGACTTCGATTAGCCTCTCCGGAAGAGGGGTTTTTAGATACACGGATGAGGATTGCAAGCTAACACTTTTCCGCTAATAGGTTTGGACGCGAGTGCTTGGGTGGGTGGGGTGTGTGTACATGTTGAAGCTTCTTAATAGAACCTTTCAGGTGCGAATGAACGCTGTGAACCTCCTTTATGTCCGTGTTTGTAGCGCTTGTGTTACAGTAAAAAGGGGCTGTAAAACGCCTCCCCTCCCCCCTCACAAGAAGGGACACCTTCCGAAGCATCAGAAAAAGCAATGAAATTGGTGACTGCAAGGACACAAAAACAATGGTCTGCTGCGCTTGCAGAGGTGCGCAGCTGCAGACGTCCGCAGACTCTCGGAAGCCCCAGCCAGGTAAAGGTGAGGGTGGTCGTGGCGGTCGCCGCTATCGTTCCACTCCGAGCGTGTCGTCCGCCTGGTGAGGTACGTGCGTCCACATAGCTGGTGAACGACCATGGCACGCTCTAAAGTCGGCCACGTTGACCGGTCTGGTTTCTCGACCACCGTGCGCATTAATAAGTCGCACGAAAGCCGAGACACGTGCTTTGTTACAGCGCCTTCCTTGTATTGGTTCCAGTGTTCGATGCTGGCGAGGTCTAAGTTCTCTCTGACTTCCTTGAGGATTCCAGTCGGGCGGCTATCAACATCCTGGGTATACCTGGAATAATATTGAGCTGGTAATTCACAGCCATGGGAGAAAGTACGCTCGGTAGGAAAACCAGAGCTCCCGACTGAGAACGATAACTGCTGGAAAAAGCCAGGGGACTGGTTTACCGTCGTCCTTTTGGTGAAGGCCATTTCCTGAATCCGCGAGTCCCAGTCCTTTTTGCGGTCCGTGAACGCCACCAGCGAAATAATTCCTGTTGACACACTCTGTGATGTTAACTTGAGGATTGTAGAGCGTCGTCTTTCTCTGCTTGAAGCCTGAAGCCTCACAGGTGCTGACAAGTAACCTGTGTGTTAGATAAGTAGTCGGCGATGCTGTAAAAGCAAAGCAAATGAATATCTCTAAGAGTTTATCCAAGATTTTTTTCTAGTCGAGCTTGCGCAATGGGTACAAGTCCACCCATTTCGAGAAGGGGTCCATGAAGGCAGCGATTTTCTTTCACTGATCTAGGGTATGGGCCTATCACGTCGCACGCCGCAGTTTCGCATGGGTATCTGCTCCGCACGAGTTGCACGAGGCCCGGTGGCACCCCTCCTCTTGGCTTGGAGGTATGGCAGGTAAGGCAAGTTCGAACGTGCTTCAGGACATCCTTTCTCATATGTGGCTATGTCACGACGCGGCACGACGCAGAGTTTTCTTGCCGTCGCTATGGCCTGCGAGATGTGTCGTAAAAGTCATGTAAAAATTGCTTGCGGAGGCTCTTCGGTAGAGCAGCACGGAATGGGGACTCACCACTGTCCGTGTCGGCTGCGGGTATATACTGCAAAAGCAAGCCATCTTCCGCCTCCATGTATCAGTGAAATCGCGAGCAGGGGCTAAGCTGCCGCGAAAGTTGGCGCTGTCCAGTCATTTGCGTATCTGGGTGCACTGGTCGTCACTGAGCTGAGCGTCAAGCAGCTGATGACGAGAGACCAGTTCGCATCATTTATATGCAGGTACTGCAGGAAAGCATCCGTAGCACAGTAACCATCTGGAATGTATTTACCGCGGAAGGAGTAGGAATGGTGTGGCGAGAACGGAGGTATGTAGCACGGCCCATTTGCGGCAGCTGCTGCCAAACGCGCTGTCCGAGAAGACGACCATCGTTGACGCTGCGCTTCTACAGCGGCGTACTGGATAGGAGACCTGCACGGAAAATGCCAATGTGTTGAAAACTACAAGTGGAAATACAAGCGTGAGGTCGCTCTAATTTTCTCTACCGCAACATACCGTAAAGTCCTAATACCTTAAGAGCTCTTGCAGAACCTCGCGTTCGCCAGTGGTAGCCGCCCTGTCAGTTTTTCTGCTCACATCGCAAAAGCTCACTCCGACAACCCACGCTGCACTCTAACGCTGCACAAGCATGCGTTCTCAGCTTCTAAGAGAATTATAATCCCGCTTCACTGAATTGACTCCACTAATTCAAATCTAAAAAGAATACATTAATAATTTATGTTTGCAAGTCCACTGTAATGGTGCTTTTTCCATCAAATCTGTTTTGGAAGTGCTGAAATCTGGACCAGCCGGTGTTGATACATAATATGAGAATTTGTCGCAGCGAGAATAAGACCGGGACAACGAGAGTAAACTATCACGACGGGACGAGCGCTGCAATTCAAACTGATATTTTGTTGAAAAAAATAGGCTTAAGTATAGTCCTGCAGGTCATCTTGTGGAAGTCAGTCAGTCTTCCAAAAATGGTATTTCATTATAATGCAGGACTAAAGATGGTGCGCTGATATAATGACTGTCTGCTAATCGGATATGATATGCCTCTACTATTTCTCTTTCGAGTTGGTTTTCCCACGCCCAAGAAATTCGGTTTTTCAAAATATGGGTTTGCATTTTTAGTCCCGACAATGCACTGCAAGATGCCCACTCTTCCATTCTTTCATCAAATTGTAGTGCTCTCTAGCTCTTTCATCAAAACAACGTCCTTCTTGCCCGATGTATACTCTATTAACGATAAGGCGAATGCACACTAATTCTACACTGTGTGAAACAGAGTTGGTGCTTGATAGCGCGTACCAACTCCGTTTCCCGCAATATACAACTAATGTAGTTTATATGCGCACGCACGAAGACACGCACGAACACACATTTATTTTCAGCAGTCTTTCTATTTGGTTCATGTTTTCAAGGCGGAATTTCTTTTGCGCAACACACGGACTAGACAGGCGCTAACTCACAACTGTTTATTCAGAAGGAACGCGCGCACATATATACGCTCATGAAGTTAATCGCCATGTCAAATTCATCATAATCTTACACACGTGTCGCCAAGGGATATTTTCGTTTTAAGCAGACTGAAGTGTCGCTAATGCACATATCAGTCTTTTTTTCCATAAAAAATGCATCCAGTAGCTCGCGTACCATAGTGTCACGACTTCTGCCAATAATCTTCATGTTGGTAAGCTTTGGATTGGATTTACAATTTTAGCAATGTTCTGGCATATGCAGGTTTGAATCGTTCAGCACTGACAGCCCGTGCTGCCGTGCTAACACATTTGCTCGTTTGTCCAATGTATACCTTGCCGCATGAAAGAGGCAGTTCATACACAACACCACTAGCACACTTAACATACGGGCTGGCCATTGCGCTTCCCGGTCCAACATTTTTCTGTTTTGCACCCATTCTGCGGGGGCGCAACTTTGCAAATTTCAGAGGGGGGGGGGGGGGGGCTAAGAAAACAACGGTACTTCATGCTTGTTCGCCACTTTTTTTCAAATTATGGGACATTCGATCAACATAAGATATTACTGCCGGTGTCACTTCATTTTTCGTTTCTGGTGTTTTCTTCCTACCTTTCACTTTGTGCAGCAGTGTCTCAGCGAATGGCACAACATGTTGAGGATCGCCTGCATTTCCTAGCCTGTTAATCAGCTCGCAGAAACTGCGTTCAGTCATATGAATGTAGGAATTGTTTAGTACCGAATCAAGGCATATATTTGCTGTTGATCTATGTTTTCGGGTGAGCAGTAGTAAAATGTACTGTAGTAGTTCCTTTCTCTTGCCGTGGGTTATACATCTAGCAGGCATGTTTCTTTTCAGTTGTCAGCTTGACGTCTAAAACTGTAGACTGGTGTCGATAGGGATTGAGCTCATGGCGACAACTAGGCCTTTTCTGTGCTGTCTAAAGATGTTTAAAACAAGTTCCACATTGGCCATTTGCGAGGTAGCTCCTGTCTTGCCCCCATATGTGTTGCGCTAAAGAAATTTCCACCTTGAAGACATTTAATTTTTTATCAATAAATTTGCCTTCCTGTGTAAGGAAATCTAACTTAGCCACAAAGCCGAATAACTGATTTCCAAAATGACGGACTTTCAGTTGTGATCACTCCAAGCTACCTGAAACCCACGCCGAAGACAAAAACTGCTCCAGTATAAGGACAGGGAGAAGCCAGTTGGTGTAGAAAATAAGCCGCGGCGGTTACTGATCGGTGAGCACACGCACACACAGACATCCACCAGTGCAGTTACATCTAAACGAAAGTCGAGTAATTTTTTGCAATTACGGTTTTGCGCTTATTTATCTGGTCGGGCTTCTGCGCTGAGTTCAAATCACACAGTGCGGTATTCTTATACTAGTTGCTGCGCACGGCATTATCCTCCAAAGCAAAAATTGAAGCCATCACAAGCTTCAGTAGCACCTCAAGGCTATGCCCCCCCCCCCCCCATTTCGATTAGTAGTTCGGTGATCCTTCGAGCGAAGGTGAAGATTTCTAATAAAGCTTGTTGGTATGTGTAAAGCGCTGGAAAAATATGTGCCTATCTATAGTAGAGGACGGTGCATAGTGAGAGATTATTTCAATAAATGGCGGGGGTGAATGTACCTTTGCGTAAAAGCAATCATTGTATGGAAAAAGCACGCTAACTGGTAACGTGCCAAAGAAATGAAATTTATAGGAAGCGAGGTGACCAAAAAGAGTGCGGCTGAATAATAAGTGTGAATGTAAATACGGGTATGAATTGTCCTTATGACGACACGAACGTAGTTTTAGACCAGACATCAACAGTCATTTATTCAGTCTAAATAACAATGAATTTAAACGCGAGTGGCAAAGTTGTTGAGTTGCACACACACTAGTAATGATCCTAAAGCATGTAGACCTTTGCATTCAGCTTGTCCAGGAATGTGCATTGATGAACTATTGTATAAAGATACTTGAGCATACTGAGCTCGCATAAGTAAAGCTCTGAGAGTCCCGTATATCTTACATGCTTTTTATGCTTCTCATAGGAATTTCCTTTCCCCCTTAACGAGCTAAATATTTGTCTTCAAACAATATTGAATTGAACGTCGAGAGGCTCGCAGTATAATTTATCGTGATGTTCAATTCGCTCGATTCAGGAATATATTTTTCTGCGCATAAAGTTACATTAATATGATTGATACCACCCCTGATTTCGTTCGCCCGTGCGTTTTGGACCATACATGATTTCTTATGCACGCTCTAATGCAGAGTTGCTAGCTTCAATATTAAGAATAAATACTATGAAAAAAGCCAGCAAACATTGATTGGCTATTTCGAAATACTCAATCTCAATGACACAAAAGTACGACTCGTTACATAAGCTAAACGTTTCACTGCAAACGTATTTCTCATGTTTTAAAGGGACACTAAGAAAACATTTAATGTGTTATGTATCTATAAACGATGACATTCAAACGATGAAGCTGCCACTATTACCAAAAGCGGAGCTTTTATAGGTGGAAAAGAGCAAGAGCAGTATACGTGTTTCAACATAAATGGAAAATTTCCAAAGTACATTCCGGTCGTCGGCAGCAAATTGTCGGCACATATTCAAATGACTACTCTATTATGCCAGTCAGTTCAAAATAACGGCTTCCAGTGGTTATTGGTGTAGACGTCAAGCCTGAATTCAACTGGGGAAAGTTTTCGAACTGAGTGTTCTCAAAAATAATTTTCTTTTTTTTTGTCCAACTATATGATAGCGCGCACAAAGGGACCGTGCGAATCCTGAGATGAAGTTTTCCTTAATGACTCTTTAGAAATAGCGCAACTTGTTTTGGAGAAAAATATGATAAAATGCTAGGCAATACTTCAGCTAACTGTGTGTAAATCGTTAAACTTAGTGGCAACTTGGCGCGAAGAGGGCAACGTACAGATTCTTGCCGTGTCTACGATACCTCACACCACTCCTTATATTCGGTCGTCACGTAACTACTGTGTCAAAACCTTACAGCTTGCTTCATGCAGCATACACTGGCCCCCGTACACGCCCCTATGAAAACTTGTTCACGGCTTCCATTTAATTCTATAATATTCATAAAACCCAGAGACTGATATGTGCACTCCCACGGGTGCACGATCTGTTCCACCATCTGTTTACACCATAGTCTCCTCAATTCAAGAGCGGCGCCAACCAAGCCCATTTCCTCACTCCCCAGTGCGCAGCTCCTCTTCACTATCTCGCCCTACTCTATCCGCCCCTAAATGTTCCCAATATCTCAATGGCACAAGCGGGAAGGCGTTCATAACAGCGTAACGTGTGCCACGCGAAACTGCTTCGCTGGACGCCTACCATATAAAGGTTTTTGCGTCATATTACCACGCGGTTTAGTTAAACATCAATACATTGCATAAAAGTTAAGCGGTATTCTCGTAGAACGTACGCACTTCGCACAAATATAACACTACTCTTTCCGCCACACAGCAGACGGGCTTGTAGTCTGGTGTGTAGTGTGCCCTGTTGCTATACTGCAAAGGTCGTGAGTTCGAATCCAGGGTTCTCTGTATTTCCTTCTTTCCTTGCCTTATGGTTGTTTGGTGTTTTTAATGAATACATAGCAAATAAATGTCTGCATCACTTGGCGTTTTCTTCCCACATATTCATAGCCTTGCCTCCTTATCGCCACTCGTGATCTCCGCCTTCAGATAAACACCGCCACTGTGCGCTGCACATTTTACAATATAATTTTTCAGAAGCCTCGAGGCCCTCACCTCTGCCGGGACTATCGACATAACCTCGTTACCATGAGTTCATATGTGGCTGCTTTTATAACCGTCGTCGGCGGCATCAGTTGTCCAAGTTTGTCCGCCTAATAAAAGTGCGCATGTCGGCATATTTACTTATCTAAAAAGGCCGAAAACCGATAGCGGCTAGTAGATGGCCCTAGTTTTTATACTTCTAGAAGTTATTGGGACGTTGGAAGCAGTTTGCAGCCTGTCGAGAAGTGAAACAGCACTCTTTTGTGACACCATCATCATATTCTCTCGGCACAAGGGTCGTAGTGCGTGTGTCGTGAGCGTGTAGTAATTGAGTAGCTTTATCCATCTACGATATGATCCGGCCATCGTCCGTCCGTCAATAAGAATGTTCAAACCCTCACACCGCACCTTGTTGTTTTTACTTTTACGACGCAACTGCAACAGCTTTGGTTTAGCCATATACCACTGCATTTTACTACTGAATCTTAAGGTGAATCTACAGGTCTTAATTACATAGTGAACTTCATTGTTTAACATTATTTATTGGGATCAAATTTTATAAACCAATGTATTTTCATTCAAACAAATTAAACTTATTTGCCCCCTGCTAACCATGGCAGTTGACGGCCACGGTTTGCACGTAGTAAGAAGACCAGAGAGGGAAATCTCCTTTGTGTTAACGTACGAGGAGGTTGGAAGTGGGTGCCAGAATGAATAGAGAGTATGGGAGGCGACTTTTGGCCAGATCACATTTCGCTGATTCGCTTAAGCTCGGCTGAGCGTTCTCTTACGGCTGATGATGTAGATTCCACCGTCAAATGCAGGGCTAAATGGCCTGAACTAAAGCTACAAGAGCTGTTGCGGCATAATGCGTTAAGCCGTTTGTGAAGGTCTACAGATGTTTTTCTTACTGTTTCAAGCTTTTAATCTATGGAGGCTACTTTATAGTTTCGAATTTTTTTCCCGACCTGGAAATTTTCTTCCCAGCACAGATCACATCCCACTACTAAATGCCACATTGGACCCCCCCCCCCCCCCCATCAAGTATAGCGCTGTGATTCTGCGTTCAGTGCACAGAGTTGTGCAGTTGAAACCCCACAGAGGCAGAGTTAAGCAACGAGCTAGAACTTAAAATGCCTGCCTCTTTGATTGTGGCCACTGTTTTTTTTTTGAAACCCCTTTTTTAGTCCTTTAGCGGGCTGTCAAGAATGCAGTAACTATAAAAGTCGACAGAGACACTTACGAATACTTACATATGAAAAGGCGCAAGCCCACCCGCTCACTTTGTGAACGCAGTCGCGGCACGCTGCGGCGTCATGTAACCCGATGCTATGCAGCTGACAATTCTACCTCTGCATGGCTCTACATAGCTGCCACCGCGCCGCCGCCGCACCCCTTCGGATCTGCGCGCTAGCTTGAAAAGGCAGTCGACGCCGTACCACGGCCCGCTCTTCGCCTTAAGGGTATGACGCGATAGCTAATGGGGTAATGCCCATATATGCAGATTTGGTATTTCTCTTCAACAGTCATAGATACCTTAGCAGTCCTCAAACCATTCCTCGCACATTGGTTCAGGGATTAAGCTCTGCGGCACTGCACTGGTATAACAGGTGCTTCAATACGGCACATTCAAAAATTGTGAAGCGCGCCATCACCTTTTTATGCATTGAGTTCTCGCTTTCAAAGTCCTGTCCGCACCAAATGCACGATAGCTTAAAAAATCAGATTGCCCGCCTTTTGGCTGCTGGCTTCCTCTCGGTGGTGTTGACTGCCGTCGCAGGAACCCTCCTCCAAAAAACAAAACGCTGCAGCAGTCCAAAGAATCCCGAAAAAAGGGGCCCTGCGGTAAAAGCTGAAGTAATGCTTTATGTGCACAAAATGCCACACAATCTGAACACGGTGGCTAACAGACACAAGGTACTGCTAGTTTTTTTCAGCCGCAAATAAGCTGAACAATCTTATACCCCGGATTTGTGGCACTGAGCGCCCTGGGTGCAGTATAAAAAATCAGCGTAACTTCATCCGCTGTATGGAAGGAGTGGTGTATGAGGTTCCCCTGACCTTTGGAATTTCCTATATAGGGCAAACGGGGAAGTGCATCGACATACGCCTTGGGGAACATTGCAAAAAGGTAGAAAATATTAAAGGTAAATATCCCAATTTGGCCAGCCATGTTAACACGTGCAAGTGTGAACCTCGACTGGAAAAGGCAAGGACCCCGGGCAGGAGCAAGAAACAGGCGAGGCTTTTATTGGAAGCTTTTCACATAAAGAAAAAGGTAGCTTTTTGTGCCAGTGATACTTCTGTCAATATGTTTTCGGCGCAGTACAATTTTCTGTGCAAAACTGATAATGCGAGGTGATAAGCTACGGCTGTGATAAGACACTTGGAGTGAAAAAAGTGGGCGTATCCTGACGCTATAAATCTATGTGGTTTTGCTTCTGCAATAAACAGTTGGAAGTTGGCGCCTGTCTGTTGTCTCCTTGTCTCTTTTGTTTTGTCTGTGTGAATTTATTTGCGACAAGGTGGAGTTTTTTTTTCAAGCTTCAAAAAAAGGTGCTACCACTGTTGGGACTTTTGTGGTCCAGGTTGTCCCGGGAAACCTCGCGCAGCCAGTCATTAATTTAGCCACCACCTTCCAGTTTCAGCAGGTGCTGGCACCGCTAAGACATGTGCGATCAGGTTGCTCTCCTCAAGTGACCTGACCCGGAAGACCTAGCGCAGCCAGTGATTAATTTAGCCACCACTTGCCAGTCCCAGCAGGTGCTGGCACTGCTAGACTTAAGCGATCAGGCTGCTCTTACCACATGCCAGTCCCAGCAGGTACTGGCACTGCTAGACATATGCGATCAGGCTGCTCTTCCCAAGCAACCTCGCGCGATAAATCATTAATTTAACTGCCTGTGCCCTGAGGTCGCTGGGGCTGCCACCGGTGGGAGTTTTGCGATCCAGGTAGTCGCGGAAAATCTCTCACGGCCAATAATTAATTTAGCCACCACATGCCACTGCCAGCAGATGCTGCCATCGCTAAAGCATGTGCGATCAGGCTGTTCTTGCCAAGCAACCTCGAGCGACCAATCATTAATTTAACGGCCTGTGCCCTAACGTGGCTAGTGCAACCACCGGTGGGACTTTTGCGATCAACATGTAGTCGCGAAAAACCTCGCACGGTCAATCATTAATTTAGCCATCACCTGCCACTGCCTGCTGATGCTGCCATCGCTAAGACTTGTGCGATCAGGTGGCTCTTCCTAAGCAGTCTCGCGCGACTAATCATTAATATAACTGTCTGTTCCCTGAGGTGGCTTGTACTGCCAGCGGTGGGACATGTGCGATTCAAGCGGATAACACTCAAGCATAACATCCAAGCGTATGCTAGGACTCATTTTCACACATCAGACGACCCGCCACCTTCCCCTCTTCCCCCAGATCAGTTCCTGCCCCATGTTTCCTAATTCCGAAGTTGTGCACCAGCGAGCACGCGCTGTAATTCCACCGTGTTCGCACCCTCTATCCAGTAGTCTTACTCGGCCGGACGTGATATCCGTGCGCCGGATTCGGGCAGGGGCGGCTCTGACATCATCTGTCCGTCACCGGTGGCGTGCAAAAGATCTGCCAGCAACTGACAGGTGCCCTTACTGTGGCGCTGCACCCGACATTTGTGATGTGCGGCACTTGTTGTGGACGTGCCCAGCAACGGCTGCTATTAGAAAACGGCTCCTCTGGGAGGTGGGCCTGCGGTGGAACCGCGAACGTGACTATGTGCAGTGGCCTATGAACAATCGTTTCATCAGCAACCTCCGCGACTACCTCAGCGCAACGGGTCTTGACTCCTTTTAACTTTCAATCTCCCGCATTCCTTTCCTTTTTTTCACCTTATGCCGCTGGCACACGTTTCGAAAAAAAAGGCTGCTCTCCCCAAGCAACCTCGCGCGACCAATCATTAATTTAACAGCCACTTGCTGGTTTGCATGTGGACGCCATCTTTTATGGATACCATCGAGTATCAGCACACGCAGAGACGGGTCTTTACTCAATGAGGCAAGTAAGGCTCACGCCTTAAAACGCGCTGCATTTGGGTATACGTCGGAGTAGTTGGCTTAGGAACCGACATTATTGTTCACAGTAGTGGCATGAGGACTGTGCCTGCCGTAAAATTCTCCTATTGGGCGCCTTCGTATTACCTGTGTACATGCGCTTACTATTATCTCAGGGCAGTCTTGCCAGCCTTCGCGTGGCGAGACACGACAGGCTGTACCGTTCCGCAGTTGCTCTAACAACTACTGGTTTGTGCGTACAGGGGTCGTTGATGATTTGTTGCCATAATCCTGTTTGCTTGTTTTGCAAACCAACAACAGAATCTGTTCAATATAGCAATAAGATTAATAAATTTGGCTAACTTCAAGAAATAAACAATGCCGAAACAGTTCGAACTTTTTTCCATATTGAAATCATTGTTTTCATGGCAATCCTACAAATTGACACCTCCTCTTCAGCGCCTCTTTTATCCGTAACACGTGGGGTGGCTTATAAGTTACAAAGGCAACTGAGAAGACAGGTCGCCCAGGGCGTTGTTCATTATCCCATTTGGCTGTCGCCGAAGTTAAAATGGCCATTGTTGTGAGCTGTACTGTGTTTTAAGACGACTCCGACCTCTCCTAGCAACAGCCACAAACAGTTAGTAACGCTCGCAAACAGCAGAAAATGTGGGGCTTAATCCCGATCAGTTGAGAATAATTAAACAATTGCAGGCGAGAAGGCCAAGCAAGAAAGTGCTCCGTTTGGAGAACACAGAATGCTAAGGCTGAGTTACTGCGCCGGTAAGCAGGGTTTTTTTTAAAAAGTGAAGACAAACTCGTACGATGCGCTTCATGAGTTGATCACTGCCACAGGCTACGTGTTATGTTTTTCCTAAAACTTTATTTAATCCGATTTCAAAAAAGAACGATTGCGTAGTCATTGCCAGCATCACTCACTTCGTACTGTAGATGATGTAAATAGAGGGCACTAAATTTGGTAGGAGCACATTTAATTTGCTATAACAGACTATCATTACAAACCGAATGGCACAGAAATAAAGAATGGACATCAGTGCAAACACAAAACTCAAACGGATGTGCGGTAAACTCAGTATTTGTTTAAAATGAGCTAAATGTGTATTTAAGACAAAGAGCGGAAATATACTAGCGGATAGCTTATTGTGGCTATGCTGCAGAAGCTACGGGCGGTAAATTTGCGGAGTGTTCGTTAAAAGCATCTGCAACTCAGCTCTCTCCCCCCACCCCAACCCTACCAGAGAGGAATGGGAGGCGGCCCTGCTTGGCTGTTCGGACCTTCAGTCCCAAAAGGCTTTGGCCAAGAGGGCTAAGCTGGCGGCTTCGACCAATGGGGTCCCGGAATAAGGACTCCACCCATTGCGGGGCTCTTTAAAGAGCCTCACTTCTTTCATTAAATAAAGGCTTTTCACCACCACCACCACCAAGGGTGAAATGTAATAAAAACCCGTCGTTTACCATCAGCTATCCGACTGGGTAAAGAATAAGTGAACGGCCAAGAGCCTGATTGAGTTTTAGCCAAGTAGATAATGAATCTTGTTTGACTGTGCTGAAAGAGTTTTTAAAATAGTCACTTCTGGCTTTCTTAATTGCCTTATGGAGACTACTTCTTTACTTTGTAATTCTTTCCATTTAGCCAAACCTCGGATCTGAGTGACCTTGCGGACAAGTCATTAACCCCAATTTTAGCCGCAAGGTAATCATTATCTAAGGTTTCCTGATTACCTTAGATGCGCTAGTTGTTTGGAAAGGAAAACGGGGAAGTAGCCGCAGCGAGAGCTGCATGGGGAATACGAGGTACCGGACCGATGAACACATCTGCATGAAGAAGCGCCCGCGCTACGCACACCAGTCACTTGACAACCCAGAGGTTAACACCACTGTGGCTATGACTGAATGCAGGGACCACTACAAGCACTGACGATGACATCCACACGAGAAACCGCCGTCCGAACAGTCCGAGGAGCTGTTTGGGGGACTTCGGTAATCCTGAGAACGAATGGCCTGAGTTGCACGTGCAGGACTTTGCAGGACCACCCAGCACGTCGGGACGAATGGTGCAGGTTGTAGCGTAGCGCGCGCACAAGGGCGCGGGAAGGAAGCCTAGAACGAGCGCTTGTCGGGGCTTCCGCGTAGGTGCGAAGCAGCACGGTGGCAGGAAGATAGGCCGCTGAAAGAGCCACAGCGAGAAGGGCCACGTTGAGGTATGTCCAAGGTCAGTGGCTCGCGCAAAGTCTGAGCGTGCAGCCGTGGTGTGCGCCCCACAACGGTTCGAAAGAGGCTGTACCTTGCGGCACCACTCTTGCGTGCATGCTTCCGAACAGCGCATTACTTCGATGGAAATTACACACTGCTATCTCCTTTCAAACCAACCGCGCTATGTCACATATATTAAGGAGCCTAAATTAAATTTTAAAGAAACGACTTGTGAAGAAGACGACGTGAATTAACCGAAGAATAAAGAAGAGGAAGAAGAAGCATTCAGTTAGGTGGAGAGAGATGATTGGTGGAGAACAGAAGAAGACGACGACAAGGCTTACGTAACAAAGAGGTTATAAAAGGGCGAGTGAGAGCGAGGCACGGGGGGGAACAGCAGAGAAGCGGAGGCTCCGGCGGGTCAAGGACACTGGATGGAAGGGAGCGACGCCGGCTACTGCTCCGGTGAGCTTGCGCCCTACGGCAACGCATCGTGGACTTCCTTCTGTGCCTGAGCCCGTTCCGGGGAGTCGACGGAGGGCGCTACCACCTGCTACAGCCAGGGGTATCTCCAGCGCTGTTGCCACCCATCCGGGTGGTGCTCCCAAAGCCAACAACACCGGCATCACCTCAACAGGCGCTTGGACCAGGAGCTTGTACGGCACAGCCAGCGACACCGCCAGCGACGCCAGCCCAAGCACGTCCAACGCCGCCAGCAACGCCAGCCCAAGCACGCCGAACGCCGCCTCGACGCCGGCTACGGGATCCATACAACGCCGCAGCCGCACCGAACCAACCGTGAGCACGAACGCCGACCGCTATTAGTAGAACGCTAGTAGTAGACGCTGGTAGCAGTGTGCCCGGGTCGTGTGTATTTATAGTCTGTGTTTTGTGTTAGTTTTGTGAGTTTTGTGTTCTAGTGTGTGTGCCACGTAGGGTGTATTAAATGTGCGTTTGTGTAGGTACACCCGTCGCCTAGTCCATTCTTTCGGTCCGAGTGTTCTCCGGGGAGATCCGTGACAAATATAAGTGGCGAGCCTGTTCCAGGATTAATTTCCTTTTTCTTTTTGCATTGTCTCGGATCTTTCCTATCTCTCAACGGCAGAAAGTATGGATTTGATAAAAACGTTAGAACTGGCGCTCAAGCTGGGGTTAAGCAAAGAAGAGGCGATCCGTCTCTATGACGAGGGGGCAGATAAGCAGAGAGAAGAAAGGTCGCAAGCACGCGCAGACGCTCGCGAAGCAGAAGAGCGCGAGGCGAAAAGAGCTCGCGAGGTAGAAGAGCGAGAAGAGAAAAAAGCTTGCCAGGCAGAAGAGCGAGAAGCTAGAACAGCCCACGAGGCAGAAGAACAGGAGAAAAGAAGGATAGAACGGGAGAAGGAGTTTATTTTGTGGAAACAGCCGCATGTCGCGGGAGGATATGACGATATCACGGATAATGGTCAGCGTTCCTTAGCGGGTACAGAATCTCCTAGACCGGCTAGAGTTTGTCTAAGAAAGCTGATGGCTCCTTTTGATGACAAGAGAGATGATTTGGATGCATATCTGCAACGATTCGAGCGGATAGCTTTGGGGCAAGGCTGGGAGCGCGTTACGGGTTCCCGAGAGAAATTTTGAGTGACCGGGGTTCGAACTTCACATGGGAACTAATGAAGGAGGTTAACCGCCTTTCTTCTGTAAGGTAGTTACTGACAACGCCTTACCATCCCATGTGTAATGGGCTTGTAGAGCGGTTCAACGGCACCCTCAAAATATGATCAAGAAAATGTGCCAGGAGAGACCTACTGATTGGGATAGATATCTCCCAGCTCTTTTGTTCGCTTACCGCGAAGTACCGCAAAACGAGTCTTGGTTTCTCGCCCTTCGAGATGTTGTATGGGAGAACCGTTAGAGGTCCACTTACAATACTCAAGGAGCTGTGGGCTAGTAAAGAGATTGCATCAGATCTCAAGACAACATACACATACGTTCTTGACTTGAGGGACAGGTTGAAGGAAACATGCAGACTTGCACATCAAGGCGTGGGAAAGGCGCGTGAACGCCATAAGGGATATTATGACAAGAAAGACATTCACAGAAACCTGAATCCGGGCGACAGGGTTCTCATCCTGTTACCCACGGACCATAATAAATTACTGATGCAATGGAAGGGCCCGTATCTTGTGACGCGGAAGAAAAAGGATATGGATTATGAATTATTGATTGATGACTCTATGGAGGTTTTCCATGTAAATATGTTGAAGAAGTACGAAGAAAGGGGTCTCGTACGGTACGCCCCCAGAGCAGCTTGTTTGGTAGTGGCTGAGGAAACAGGCGATGTTGCCGAGGTGCCCCCATGCAGTGGGTACAAAAATGCAGGAGGGGATGAGGTACTATTGAAGTCCAATGTAAATAAAGACAGACGATCACAACTCCACTCCAAATCAAGAAGACGTTTTCGGATGGGCCAGGCAATACAGAGGTCATATGTTACAAATTAGACTTGTATACAGATAGAGCTAACTGAACAGCTCTAGGTATATCGGGGATGTATCTTGTTGTTGCTGTGTTAATGTATCTCTGGGATTTATCTTGTTGTTGTTGCTGTTGTTGGTGTTATATGATCATACAAGCGAGTGTGTTGTAGACATGAACATGTTTATTAAGTACTCTGTGCGGACAGCGGCAGTGGTGTGTTAGTGTTCTGAAAACGCAATTTGGTGTGCTGTGTTAGTGGTGTGCGTTTGGTGTGTGCTGTACATCTGTGGTGTGGTGTGTGCTGGGTCCAGAATCATCACGGAAGATAGTCGGTTGGCTGGATGGCTTGAAGATGAGTATGACGTGAGCAGTTTTTCATGGAAAAACTCTTGAGAGAGGGGGCCCTTGTCACATATATTAAGGAGCCTAAATTAAGTTTTAAAGGAAAGAGTTGTGAGGAAGACAACGTGAATTAACCGAAGGATAAAGAAGAGGAAGAAGAAGCATTCGGTGTGGTGGAGAGAGATGATTGGTGGAGAAGCATTGGGTGAGGTGAAGAGAGATGATTGGTGGAAAAGAGAAGAAGACGACGACAAGGCTTACGTAGACTAACACCGAGGCTATAAAAGGGCGAGTGAGAGCGAGGCACGAGGGGAACAGCAGAGAAGTGGAGGCTCCGGCGGGTCAGGGACACTTTGGCTGTAAGAGAGCGATGCCAGCTACTGCTCCGGTGAGCTCGCGTTCTACGGCAACGCATCGTGGACTTCCTGCCGTGCCTGAGCCCGTTCCGGGGAGTCTACGGAGGGCGCTACCACCTGCTACGGCCAGGGGTATCTCCAGCGCAGTTCCCACCCATCCGAGTGGTGCCCCCAAAGCCAACAACATCGGCATCACCTCAACGGGCGCTTGGACATGGAGCTTATGCGACGCCAGCTCAAGCGCGTCGAACGCCGCCCGCGATTCCAGCCCAAGCTCGTTGAACGCCGCCTCGACGCCGCCTACTGGATCCATGCAACGCCGCATCCACACCGAACCAACAGTGAGCACGAACGCCAACCGCTAATTGTAGAACACTAGTAGTAGACGCTGGTAGCAGTGTGCCCGGGTCGTGTGTATTTATAGTCTTTGTGTTTTGTGTTAGTTTTGTTAGTTTTGTGTTCTAGTGTGTGTGCCACGCATGGTGTATTAAATGTCCGTTTGTGTGGGTACACCCGTCGCCTAGTCCATTCTTTCGGTCCGAGTGTTCTCCGGGGAGATCCGTGACACGCTATTAATGCATTCCGAGCAGCGCCATTGCCATCAGCTTCGCAAGCAATACCGGCAGAGTGTTTGCTATGGAACCAATACCAAACCTGGTCTTTTCAAGTCACACACTATGCTGCACACAAGTACATAACTCCATCAGTTTCATTATATCTGCACACTAAATAAACCACCTTTCCTATCACCTGCAGCCGAAAGCCCAGTCGGAAGCTGCCGAACAAATCGTTGCTCCCGTCGACGAGAGGAACATTATTTGCCCTCGCTGGGCTGGCTGCGATGCATTGACTTTGGGTGATGCGGAGCAAGCCGCGGCTGCAGCGCTGAGCTACGTACTGCATGCCATTGAATGAAAGCATTAAATAAAATCTGCCGAACGAAAAGGGCTCAAACAAGGTTGAGTGGCAGTACTGAACTGCTGGGCTGAAACTTGATGGCCAAAGACAGTCTAAATTATGACTGCAGTGGGAACGGCCAGTCTCTGAGAGTAAAATAAAAGTGCAACATGAAGCGATATAGAAAATTAGAAGTAGGGACTGAAAGGCAAACATGAACTGCTGGGCTGGATGAAATTAAGGTGATCAAATCTGCTTTGTATAGCAATTTTATGTACGAATCAAGTAACGGCGGCTGGTTTTTATTGGTGCCATATTATATAGCAGAAAAAAAGCCAAGGACAGGGCTGACCTAGCTTAAATAATAACAACGGATAATTCGAGTCGACCGCGGACTGGAGTCGACCGCGGTTCAGCAAGTATATATAATGAAAATCCCTCCAAGATTCTTCGTCCTCCTGCAGACGAAACTAGGCTTGGAATTACGAAGGAAGCGTACATAGGTTAACACATTAAATTAAATCATATTTCGCTGAAGATTTTGTACTTATTCTAGCTTACACGCATAATTTACTTTAACCTAAAGCAGTTGCGTCATACAAAGTGTAAAATGATGTTTTCACTCATCAGCCACCCAGCACAGCTATATGACTGCGAAGTCCGAGAAAGGTGATCAGAGTTTTTATTAATTGCAAGATTTTTCGATTCACGAAAATTTCGGAGCATTCAGATGATTCACCCTCTATTGATATGTAATCGTATGTACCGTATCTTCTATACCGGGAAGGCGAAACAGCGGACACATGCAACGGGGCTTCTTGCGAACGGTACCGCAGCTTTCACTCCGAATGTCACGGGAATTTCATTCTGATGTGGGCGCGCTTGTGAACTGTTTACCTTCGCCATAACACTATTTGCTTTCGTCTAACAGTTGAGTTACATATTCAGTAGTTTGTTATGCTCAGAAAGAATGACGTGTTTGAAGTGAGCGAATGAAAGGCCGCCACCGCCTGGAAGACGTTGATGCAATAAGCGTTAGCTGTTTGGTTTACTAGACGAAGGAAGCGAAGAACGCGCCGCTGTTTGTGCTGTCTGAGTCAAAAACAGCACAAGAGTTTGTTTCCTTTCCTTTGTCCCGTCATAAGCGCTATCCATCTTCTTCAACACGAAATACCAAGCCACTGCAGCCATTTTCTAGATACCCGCGCGTTTCAGAAAGGCTATGCCAAAAAAAAGCGTCAAGATGTCAAATAAAATGAGCATTTATAATTGAGCAAAAAACTGCTCACCATTTGATATATAGAGTCATGAAATCCAGTAATTTCTAGCATAAAATTTTAATTTATAGAATATTTTTTTCATGCAGCCGTCTAAGACAACTTAACAACCTGGTATTTTAGAGTTTCTTTTCTCTGTCTCCTTAAGCATAAATCATAGAATTTCAGCTGGCAGTTGAGTCCTCCTCTTACATAATGCAAAAAACGCTACTCTAGTACGAACAGAGCACCGGACAAGAAAACTCAGTCGGTACTGAGCCCCGCTTTTAGCGCAAAGCGTTCTTGCTGTTTCAAGCCGCTTCACATCCAGGCATCACATGAAAAGTGGACATGAATGCTGCACTTCTCTTCCTTCTTGCTGTGACGGTCTTCTTTGCCCTTTCTGAGTAAGGATATTCGTGTGTCATGTCACGCCGATATCTTCTGTTTAGCGGACAGCAATATCGTGCTGCCGTAATAAGCCTGCTGTATGAGCCTTCAGAGAAAAGATTTCACTTGTAAGAAAAGTGTTTTCTTGCAAAGAAGCCTTTCACCGAAGTTATTTTATGCTTTTTAAGAAGGACAGAACAGATGATGCCTCTGAATTTATATTAGAAGCCGCTGGTCTTTATCATTAACTGCATCTACATAGGACTTCTTCGTGCATAAAGGTATAGCAACAATCTTCTGCAGCTGCCGAGATTTCGTTTAGTTTTATATTCTACATAAGTTCCAGCACGCCTAGAAGTAGCCAGTACGGACTGCCATGATACTTTTTTGGTGACGCAGTTTTTGTATTCCTTCTTTCAGGTGCGGCTTGCCACCAACAAACCCAGGACCATGGCCTCTTGCTTGTCCCGCTCATGTATATATATTATATGTGCTTGTCGTACAACATTCCGCTCACGCGCAAGCCAGGAAGCAGCCTTGCTTCACACTAGTTTGACGAGCGGTAATCGATATATGCGAGAACTGCCCAACGTAGTGCAAGGTGCGCAAATGTGCACAGAACTGCGCTTCAAGTAGTTACGCAGACATCAGCTTCTTTTGTTCTATCTAAAACGATGATGAGGCATTTTTAAGCACTGTGAATGCCGACCACTGTATACTTCTGAGATCCTCTAATCATCTGAATTGTACTGAAGAAACGGAAAGCAGAGCTGTCGAGTCAAAAACACCTTATGCCCTGTCTGTCACTTTTGTTTGCACAGCCCGAGAAAAACCCTAATACGCGATAACCTGGCTTTCTTGCCCTCTCATGCGGCGTTTATAATTTCAGTTTAAAACAAATATGTTTCTTGCCTGAATAGTATACGCAGGGCTAGAGAAAGCCGATTTGTTAGCATTTTAAAGGCAAACACCACTGCTAATTTTTTCACATTCATAAAACACCGCAAGCAAATCAAGGACAAGGAATGTGTTGATAAGTTCAGGCCATGCTGGAGTTTACTGGTGACACAAAAGTCGCGGATGTAGCAATAGGCATTCATCCCAGTATCTGCCCTGTGTCTTGCGATGCTCCGTATAAAGGACAAACAAGTTGGTAAACTAATATAAGGTTAAATGAACGCGAAAGCAGGCTTCATCGGAATCCGCTTCCTAAGCGGTAAGCCATGGATAAGTATGTCAGAAAATTTGGGGGGCATACGACATACGCGGCAGCCAAGTTGCAATCATCCGCCAGCCTTCAGGGCCCTTCGCAAATAGTGAATTTGATTTTATAGCAACTGTCTCACGTTGTAAATGATAGATGTTTGGTTCAACCTTTTTTTTTCAATGAGTGACGTGTTCCGTATTCTGAAGAACATTTGCCTTCGGTGGCTGTTTCCGAGTGCTGCTTGTTAGTTTTCGCTAAGGGAATTAAAAAAATACGTTCAATATATACGGAAGAATATTTGTATTGTATTTTAATCATAACTATTCATTAATGTGCTGAAATATGCAGGAAATATGTTTCTGAAATTTCATGCTTGCTATTCGAAATATATTCTTAAAAATTTGACAAAAATTGTTCACCTAATGCATGTTTCGCGCAGGCTTCAAATACGAGAAGAAATATGTCCGAAGTATAATTCAATTCAATTGTACAGGCAGTCCATGCAAACTTATTTGCAGCATGCTTCTCACTTCCTTAGAATAATATATACGCTGCCCGAAATCACATATCAGGGAATCGTATTTTCATGTTGGCAATGTATAAAAAGTACATCCGGCCGGCCGGCCCGCCGGCTAAAAGTGTACTTTCGCAAATACGAAATTAATTCGTCGAAACTACACTTCAATTGTAACAAATGGGCAGTCCTCCGAAACATATTTGCAGCACGCTTCTAACTCCCGAAATCACATTTCATGGAACCGCATTTGCATATTAGAAATATTTAAAAGTGTGCTTCCATATATATGAAATTAATTCTTACGAATTATACATCAGTTCTCTAAAATGAGCAGTCCTCTGAACTTACAGCACACTTCCATATATATGAAATTAATTCTTACGAATTATACATCAGTTCTCTAAAATGAGCAGTCCTCTGAACTTACAGCACACTTCAGGCTGCTGGGGAACAATCTAGCACTCAAAATAACGTTTCAGGGAACAGTGAAAACTCTCCCTTTCCTGTAGTCATTTCGTTTATAGTAATTTACAGAAGAAAGACAGTAACCACTTGATTACATTACGTGTGGAGACTGTGATAGCACTAAACCGTCTAGTGTGCCTTGGGCACCTCTGGTCCCAAACATGCCAGCGAGAAGAACCCCGACTGGCAAGGCCGACCGGCTCCCTTAGACGTCAGTGTATTTGTTGGTTGACAGTTCGACTCCTGACCGATGCCTGACGCAAGTTACGACTAACAGTTCGGTTCGAAATCACGCCAAGATTCTAAAGCGAACAGTCCAGCACTTGTGGGACAATCTGGAGGCCCACAGTCTTTGCGTCAAAAACGTCTCACAGGACAAGGAAAATGTGTGCTCTCTCGGGGGGCGCATATAAGGAAAGCCAA
>JARKHS020015733.1:40000-42898 GCA_030143305.2 Amblyomma americanum
TAGTTTATTAGACACCTAATCTATCTCTCGGACTAACGCCGGCATTGTCGTGCGCCTTCATTCAAAAGCGCAACAGTTTCATGACTCGTGACCATGATGTGCTACGGAAAACTCTGGTAATAATTAGAAAAAACGTTTCTATAAAATTAACTAGCTTTGAAATGCAATCTAAAGTTTATATGCATGTTAGTTGTACGAATAAAACGGGAAAGAAAATGTTGGTAGAGACAGTGATTCTTAGGTATGTTCCCGGTGGGATCTGACCTCGAGGCTAGAAGCTACTCTTATACAGAGCCCAAAGCAAACGCAAAAAAATTACTGGCTCTGGCGCCAATTTTCGCGCAAAAGTAGAGCCAGAGCCAGCCTTGTTTTGTGTTTGCTTCAGCCGTTTCCAGTCGTCTCTAGCTGAGCGCTATGAAGGATTAAGTCCACTCATCGGTGCGGCCTCACAGGATGCATGTTAGCAGAATCCCCTTTGAAACGGGGTGCTGGTGGGTGCTATCATGCTCGGCATTTCGTTTTCTTTATATTTTTCAAAAGCAATCAGTGCAGTTTAACTGCATTATCTATAAATTCACTAATAACCTTCAAATACAAACCTTGCTGACTCACAAGTACTACCAGTTTTTAATCCTGAACTTGTATCCTAACGTCACCTCCCTGGTTTGAGCCACCAATCTTGCAATCGCTTTTTGCTAACGCCAACCGCAGATTTATTCACGTCACGTTTGTTATCTGTGATCACCAAACCCCAGTGTGAGGGAGTCTGTCTCCACCGATAGCTGAATGAATACTACCACGTTCTAGTAAAATATGTTCAATAGCTTCTACCGATTTACCACCCACTGCACATGTTTAAATTTATTTCTTTACCTTCGCTTTCGAAGGAACCCTGATCTCGCTTGAATAGTATGGTGCTTGGTCTTAAGTTTTTCTAGAACTATTGCTCCCTAATTTGTCTTTCGCATTTTCTATAAGGCCTTAGGTATGCTTTTTTGCCATTGAATTAATCTAGTTCCTAGCCTCTTCATTTGAGACCCGCCGTCTAGAGGCTATGAGTTCTCTGGCGTGGCTTCTTGCATATTTGTTATCTAGTCCTTTTTCGTCACTCCGGGTCGACGCTTCTTCAGTACAAGTATTTGATACCTTAGCTGCAAACAGATTATCGTCCAATTTCCTTCGGTGTCATCTATTGGTTATTTTACTCTGAGCTTCGCACGCTCGGAATGATGCCCAGCCCATGTTCCCGCGTATTTATTCGTTTGTGGTTTTGCCATTCGCAACTGGTGCTAATCTGCCAACAGCCCTAGTACCAAGTCTGCGGTGGCACAGAGCCGCGTGGCAGCAAATAGGACCAATTATTTGCAAGCGGAAAAAAGAAAAGTAAGAGCGCGGATTCTTGCAAATTATGTGGCGCTGTAAATCTGCGCGGCGTTTTCTGTTGGTAAGACAACAACGCTGATGCCCTCAAACGAAAAATAATGTTCTCGTACACTTTCTTAGGCCAAGATCCAACGCCACGCAAATCATTAACCGTTCATCCTGGGTCCTCCTTACCTTTTAAGTTGCGTTTTGTGGCGCTTCTCAGCCAAAGTCGCCGTTTAAACAGCTGTCGGAAGAGCCGGGCGGCTAAACCAGATTTTGGGATACTGTTTTGTTGACGTAACGATATAACTCGCCTGCTCAATCACCTCCTGCTGTGGTCTGCGACTCGTGCGCACATCAGAAAAAGAGGTGAAAGAAGCCGATACGCCATGTCTGGGTTGCTTTGGGTACCTGGTCACATGGGTTTTCACTTAAATGAGGTTGCAGATTCCTTAGCAAGAGCCTCTCTCTGCGGCCCAATTGTTGCTGCGCTGCCAACGTGTGCATACACAGCTGCGGTGAGGTTTCGCAGCTACACAATATTTCAGGAATTTGCTGCCTCGGCTCTTACATCATCTCCCGAATATCAGCATCTTCTGCATCCTTGGAGTAGCAAAGACTGGCGCTCACGCAGACTAGAGGTCTCTTTCACACGCTTGCATTGCCGGGTTCCCCTTCTAAATTTCTACCTTCA
Organism: Amblyomma americanum; assembly: GCA_030143305.2. Classification (NCBI taxonomy): domain Eukaryota; kingdom Metazoa; phylum Arthropoda; class Arachnida; order Ixodida; family Ixodidae; genus Amblyomma; species Amblyomma americanum. Next base: position 42,060 of record JARKHS020015733.1, read on the forward strand.
TAGATCTGGCCTGGCGGCTTTCCCACTGTGCCCTTTTTAAGCCGAACCAGAGACAATGGATCACTTCCTGCTGTTCTGCCGCCGTTTCTCTCATTTGAGGAAGCGTCTTTTGCAAATTCCATTTCATCAACTGGGCTTGCCTGTGTCTTCCGCGGTTGTGCTCTCCATTGGCGCTTCTTTGCTTGGACGAAGCGACAGGAGTGTGCGCTCCGCTGTGCAAAATTTTCTTCAAGAAACTCAGCGCCTCCCATTCTAATTTCTTCTTCCCGCTCTCAGTCAGCACGACATTGAAACATTACAGGCATTGTATACTATTATGCACATTAAGCCATTGTCCAGTCTTTGATCTCCAAGTTAACAGGATCCCTGTCCTTCCGTCTTCCAATCTATCAGGCTACATCCTATTACCACTCCATTTCCTGTCAAAACTTTCCTGTATCCAGCAATTAACCGCCTGTGTCTTGGCTACTCCCCCGTAGTGCGTATGTGCCAGCAACGTCTGAGGCCTTCCTTCCTTCCTTCCTGAGAGCCGGCTCCCTGCAGCACAGACGACGTCGGCGCAGTCCGTGAGCGAGGCTACGCTGTACGGCCAGGCCGACTTCAGTAAGCGGCATTTTCGCGTCTTCAATTCCATACCACCCTTCTTATCCATATGCCCACCAGATTTATTTTTTCTCTTGGAAGGTCAAATTGCCTGCTGCCCGACGCTGTTGCTGTACTCGCCAAGAACACTTTTCCTCAATACTATCGTGAGCCAGCGCAAAACGGACAACGGACCTAGAAAAGAGAAGACGACACGGGCGCTGTCTAGCGGGCGGGTCCGTTTTGTACTGGTTCAC
>JARKHS020015734.1:0-76304 GCA_030143305.2 Amblyomma americanum
ATAGGCATCATCAGTTCTGTCCTTCTTAAAAAGCATAAAATAACTTCGGTGAAAGGCTTCTTTACAAGAAAACACTTTTCTTACAAGTGAAATCTTTTCTCTGAAGGCTCATACAGCAGGCTTATTACGGCAGCACGATATTGCTGTCCGCTAAACAGAAGATATCGGTGTGACATCACACACGAATATCCTTACTCAGAAAGGGCAAAGAAGACCGTCAAAGCAAGAAGGAAGAGATGTGCAGCATTCATGTCCACTTTTCATGTGATGCCTGGATGTGAAGCGGCTTGAAACAGCAAGAACGCTTTGCGCTAAAAGCGGGGCTCAGTACCGACTGAGTTTTCTTGTCCGGTGCTCTGTTCGTACTAGAGTGGCGTTTTTTGCATTATGTAAGAGGAGGGCTCAAATGCCAGCTGAAATTCTATGATTTATGCTTAAGCAAACAGGGAAAAGAAACTCTGAAATACCAGGTTGTTATGTTGTCTTAGACGGCTGCATGAAAAAAATATTCTATAAATTAAAATTTTATGCTAAAAATTACTGGATTTCATGACTCTATATATCAAATGGTGAGCAGTTTTTTGCTCAATTATACATGCTCATTTTATTTGACATCTTGACGCTTTTTTTTTTTTTTGGCATAGCCTTTCTGAAACGCGCGGGTATCTAGAAAATGGCTGCAGTGGCTTGGTATTTCGTGTTGAAGAGGAAGATGGATAGCGCTTATGACGGGACAAAGGAAAGGAAACAAACTCTTGTGCTGTTTTTGACTCAGACAGCACAAACAGCGGCGCGTTCTTCGCTTCCTTCGTCTAAAAAAACCAAACAGCTAACGCTTATTATTACTTCAACGTCTTCCAGGCGGTGGCGGCCTTTCTTTCGCTCACTTCAAACACGTCATTCTTTCTGAGCATAACAAACTACTGAATATGTAACTCAACTGTTAGACAAAAGCAAATAGTGTTATGGCGAATGTTAACTGTTGACAAGCGCGCCCACATCAGAATGAAATTCCCGTGACATTCGGAGTGAAAGCTGCGGTACCGTTCGCAAGAAGCCCCGTTGCATGTGTCCGCTGTTTCGCCTTCCCGGTATAGAAGATACGGTACATACGATTACATATCAATAGAGGGTGAATCATCTTGAATGCTCCGAAATTTTTGTGAATCGAAAAATCTTGCAATTAATAAAAACTCTGATCACCTTTCTCGGACATCGCAGCCATATAGCTGTGCTGGGTGGCTGATGAGTGAAAACATCTTTTTACACTTTGTATGACGCAACTGCTTTAGGTTACTGTAAATTATGCGTGTAAGCTAGAATATGTACAAAATCTTCAGCGAAATATGATTTAATTTAATGTTTTAACCTACGTACGCTTCCTTCGTAATTCCAAGCCTAGTTTCGTCTGCAGGAGGACGAAGAATCTTGGAGGGATTTCCATTACTTGCTGAACCGCGGTTGACTCCAGTCCGCGGTCGGCTCCAATTATCCGTTGTTATTATTTAAGCTAGGTCAGCACTGTCTTTGGCTTTTTTTTCTGGTATATAATATGGCACCATTAAAAACCAGCCGCCGTTACTTGATTCGTACATAAAATTTCTATACGAAGCAGATTTGATCACCTTAATTTCATCCAGCGCAGCAGTTCACGTTTGCCTTTCAGTCCGTACTTCTCATTTTCTATATCGCTTCATGTTGCACTTTTATTTTACTTTCAGACACTGGCCGTTGCCAATGCAGTCATAATTTAGACTGTCTTTGGCCATCATGTTTCAGCCCAGCAGTTCAGTACTACCACTCAACCTTGTTTGAGCAGTTTTCGTTCGGCAGATTTTATTTAATGCTTTCATTCAATGGCATGCAGTACTTAGCTCAGCGCTGCAGCCGCGGCTTGTTCCGCATCACCCAAAGTCAATGCATCGCAGCCAGCCCAGAAAGGGCAAATAACGTTCCTCTTGTCGACGGGAGCAACAATTTGTTCGGCAGTTTCCGACTGGGCTTTCTGCTGCAAGTGATAAGAAAGGTGGTTTATTTAGTGTGAATATATAATGAAACCGGTGGAGTCATGTACTTGTGTGCAGCATAGTGTATGACTTGAACAGACCGGTTTTGGTATTGGTTCCTTAGCAAACACTCTGCCAGTATTGCTTACTGATTGCTTACGAAGCTGATGGCAACGGCGCTGCTCGGAATGCATTAATAGAGCGATTGGCTTTAAAGGAGATAGCAGTGTGTGATTTCCATCGAAATAATGCGCTGTTCGGAAGCATGCACGCAAGAGTGGTGCCGCAAGGTACAACCTCTTTCGAACCGTCGTCGGGCGCACACCACGGCCCTGCTCGCCGTGGCTCCTTCAGCGGCCTATCTCCCTGCCACCGTGCGGCTTGGCACCTACGCGGAAGCCCCGACAAGCGGCTCGTTCTAGGCTTCCTTCCCGCGCCCTTGTGCGCGCGCTACGCGACAACCTGCACCATTCGTCCAGACATTCTGGGTGGTCCTGGAAAGTCCTGCACGCGCAACTCAGGCCATTCGTTCTACGGATTACCGAAGTTCCTCAAACAGCTCCTCGGACTGTTCGGACGGCGGTTTCTCGTGTGGATGTGATGGTCAGTGCTTGTAGTGGTCCCTGCATTCAGCCATAGCCACAGCGGTGTTAACCTCTAAGTTGTCAACTGACTGGTGTGCGAAGCGCGGGCGCCAGTGCATGCAGATGTGTCCACCGGCCCGGTACCTCGGATTCCCCATGCAGCTCTCGCTGCGGCTACTTCCCCATTTTCCTTTCCGAACTACTACCGCATCTAGGGTAATCAGGAAGCCTTAGATAAATGATTACCTTGCGGCTAAAATTGGGGTTAATGACTTGTCCGCAAGGTCACTCGGATCCGAGGTTTGGCTAAATGGAAAGAATTGACAAAGTAAAGAAGTAGTCTCCATAAGGCAATTAGGAAAGCGAGAAGTTGCTATTTTAAAAACTCTTTCAGCACAGTCAAACTTGGCCGAAACTCAATCTGGATCTTTTGGCCGTTCACTTATTCTTTACCCAGTTGGATAGCTGATGGTAAACGACGGGTTGGTATTACATTTCACCCTAAGCAGATGCTTTTAACGAACACTCCGCAAATGTACCGCCCGTAGCTTCCGCAGCATAGCAACAAAAAGCTGTCCGCGAGTATACTTCCGCTCTTTGTCTTAAATACACATTTAGCTCATTTTCAACAAATACTGAGTTTACCGCACATTCGTTTGAATTTTGTGTTTGCACTGATGTCCATTCTTTATTTCTGTGCCATTCGGTATGTAATCACAGTCTGTTAAAGCAAACTAGATGTGCTTCTACCAAATTGAGTGTCCTATATTTACATCATCTATAGTAGGAATGTGAGTGATGCTGGCAATGACTACGCAATCGTTCTTTTTTGAAATCACATTAAATCAAGTTTTAGAAAAAACTAAAGACGTAGCCTGTGGCAGTGATCAACTCACGAAGCGCATCGTGTATGTTTGTCTTCACTTTATAAGAAGTAACCCTCCTTACCAGCGCAGCAACTCAGCCTTAGCATTCTGTGTTCCCCAAATGGAGCACTTTATTGCTTGGTGTTCTAGCCTGCAATTGTTTAATTGTTCTCAATTGATCGGGATTAAGCCCCACATTTTCTGCTATGTCTGCGAGCGTTACCAACTATTTTTGGCTGTTGCACGGAAAGGTCGGAGTCGTCTTAAAACACAGTACAGCTGACAACAACGGCCATTTCGGCGACAGCCAAATGAGATAATGAACAACGCCCCCGCCGACCTGTCTTCTCAGTTGCCTCTGTCACCTATACGCCACTCCTCGTGTCACGGATAAAAGAGGCGCTGAATAGGAGGTGTCCATTTGTAGGATTGCGATGAAAACAATGATTTCAATATGGAGAAAAGTTCGAACTATTTCGGCACTGTTTATTTCTTGAAGGTAGCCAGTTTTATTAATATTATTGCTATTTTGAACAGATTCTGGTGTTGGTTTGCAAAAGAAGCAAACAGGATTATGGCAACAAATCATCAACGACCCCGGTACGCACAAACCAGTAGTTGTTAAAGCAACCGCGGCACGGTACAGCCTGTCGGGTCTCGCCATGCGAAGGCTGGCAAGACTGCCCTGAGCAAATAGTAAGCGCATGTACACAGTTTATACGAAGGCGCCCAAAGCAAAGTAGGATAATTTTACAGCAGGCACAGTTCCTCACACAACTACTGTGAACAATAATATCGGTTCCTGAGCCAACGTCTTCGACGTATACCGGAAAGCAGCGCGTTTTAAGGCGTGAGTCTTACTTGCCTCATTGAGTGAAAACCTGTCTCTGCGTGTGCTGATACTCGATGGTACCCATAAAAGATGGAGTCCACATGCATTCTAGCAATTGACGGTTAAAGTAATGATTGATCGCGCGAGGTTGCTTGGGGAGAGCAGCCTGAAATCGCACAAGTCTGTTTTTTTTTTCGAAAAGTGTGCCATGAGGCATAAGGTGAAAAAATGGAAGGAATGCGGGGGATTGAAAGTTAAAAGAAGGAGTCAAGAGCCGTTGCGCGGAGGTAGTCGCAGAGGTTGCGGATGAAACTATTGTTCATAGGCCACTGCACATAGTCACGTTCGCGGTTCCACCGCCGGCCCACCTCCATGAGGAGCTGTTTTCTAATAGCAGCCGTCGTTGGGCACGTCCACAACAAGTGCCGCAAATCACAAATGTCCGGAGCAGCACTAGAGTGAGGGCACCTGTCAGTTGCTGGCAGATCTTTTGCACGCCACCGGTGACGGACAGATGGTGTCGGAGCAGCCCCTGCCCGAATCCGGCGCACGGATACCTCCTCCTGCCGAGTAAGACAACGGGGGAGAGGGTGCGAACACGGAGGAATGAGAGCGAGTGTGCGCTGGTGCAAAACTTCGGAATCGGAAACATGGGGCAGGAACGGATCTGGAGGAAGAGGGGAAGGTGGCGGGTCGTCTGATGTGTGAAAATGAGTCATAGCATCCGCTTGAATGTTATGCTTGAATGTTATCGGCTTGAATCGCACATGTCCCGCCGGTGTTTTTGCGTCAAGTTGTTTCGCGATTTACTTTAATCCGTGATCAAAGTGATGTCTTTATAAGAACGGTTATGGAAGTGCGCTTGCAGAGACTGCTGCCTAGAAGAATAGTGCCAAGCGAAAACATGAAAGGTGTTGTGACTGGCTATTTGCACGAGGTTGTTCTGTCGTGCAAGATGTTGGAAGTACGTTTCTCCCCAGAGTACCTATGCAAAGTCACGAAGAAAAAATTGTGCAAAGACCTGGTTGATGTTACGCTGCCGGTACCTTTGTACCAGTCACCGTGGAGGTCCTGGGCAAGATGTTTTAAAGCGAGTTAAGATGATGCCCGTAAGGTCAGGAGATGAAACATTCTCTTTCAAACTCCCCACCAGCACGCTTCCGGTTAAAACATGGCTTAATGATGAAGGGATCTTCGTGCCATGGACGACAAATTGTTTGTTGTGTAAAAAAACCTGATCAATGGAGCACGATTTCTTAGAGTGCTGGGACCCTATCTTTCTTTGGGATCTCCTACAAAGAACGATTCAAAAAGATGTTCCCTTACACCCTTAAGGAATCCGATTCCTCCCAGTCGAAAATGAGGAAGTGCCCTATGATTTGATTATGCTTCTGGGCCTCCACAGTCTGTGGAAAAGGCAAATGCAGGTGCGACACGCAGATGTCAACATTCGCTCTGCACGTGAAAACTTCATTGAGAGTGCGGTTTATATACGCGAAGCTTTCAGCGCGCAGCCTGACCCACCCGAGTTCGTTTCTCTGTTTCATGATTTGGTTAGTTTGAAAAGATTTTAATTCCTCGGCACCTTCTCAAGTGTTGCTGGGGTGCTTTTACCATTTGTTACCTGTGTTTTTCAAGGCAATAAAGAAAAAAAGGCGTTATAGCTCAGTTGGTTAGAGCGTCGTGCTAATAACGCGAAGGTAGTAGGTTAGATCTTTGTGCAGACCTCCGCTTTTTCTCCTGCTCTCGGCGCTGTTTATCCTCCGTCGCGCACGCTGTGCCACTATTGTATCAGTCGTTAATGATAGCTTACTGCGCGCGTTGGAGAAGGACGATTGGCATGGGTTACCTCGATTCCGTCCGCAGTTCTGGCCTGCTAGCTCAGTTGGTTAGAGCGTCGTGCTAATCACGCGAAGGTCGTAGGTTCGACCCCTGCGCAGGCCACTTTTTTTTCTCCTGCTCTCGGCGCTGTTTATCCTCCGTCGCGCACGCTGCGCCACTATTACATCAGCCGTTAATGATAGCTTACTGCGCGCGTCGGAGAAGGACGATTGGCATGGGTTACCTCGATTCCGTCCGCAGTTCTGGCCTGCTAGCTCAGTTGGTTAGAGCGTCGTGCTAATCACGCGAAGGTCATAGCTTCGACCCCTGCGCAGGCCACTTTTTTTTCTTCTGCTCTCGGCGCTCTTTATCCTCCGTCGCGCACGCTGCGCCACTATTACATCAGCCGTTAATGATAGCTTACTGCGCGCGTCGGAGAAGGACGATTGGCATGGGTTACCTCGATTCCGTCCGCAGTTCTGGCCTGCTAGCTCAGTTGGTTAGAGCGTCGTGCTAATCACGCGAAGGTCGTAGGTTCGACCCCTGCGCAGGCCACTTTTTTTTCTCCTGCTCTCGGCGCTGTTTATCCTCCGTCGCGCACGCTGCGCCACTATTACATCAGCCGTTAATGATAGCTTACTGCGCGCGTCGGAGAAGGACGATTGGCATGGGTTACCTCGATTCCGTCCGCAGTTCTGGCCTGCTAGCTCAGTTGGTTAGAGCGTCGTGCTAATCACGACAAGGTCGTAGGTTCGACCCCTGCGCAGGCCACTTTTTTTTTCTCCTGCTCTCGGCGCTGTTTATCCTCCGTCGCGCACGCTGTGCCACTATTGTATCAGCCGTTAATGATAGCTTACTGCGCGCGTCGGAGAAGGACGATTGGCATGGGTTACCTCGATTCCGTCCGCAGTTCTGGCCTGCTAGCTCAGTTGGTTAGGGCGTCGTGCTAATCACGCGAAGGTCGTAGGTTCGACCCCTGCGCAGGCCACTTTTTTTTTCTCCTGCTCTCGGCGCTGTTTATCCTCCGTCGCGCACGCTGTGCCACTATTGTATCAGCCGTTAATGATAGCTTACTGCGCGCGTCGGAGAAGGACCATTGGCATGGGTTACCTCGATTCCGTCCGCAGTTCTGGCCTGCTAGCTCAGTTGGTTAGAGCGTCGTGCTAATCACGCGAAGGTCGTAGGTTCGACCCCTGCGCAGGCCACTTTTTTTTCTCCTGCTCTCGGCGCTGTTTATCCTCCGTCGCGCACGCTGTGCCACTATTGTATCAGCCGTTAATGATATCTTACTGCGCGCGTCGGAGAAGGACGATTGGCATGGGTTACCTCGATTCCGTCCGCAGTTCTGGCCTGCTAGCTCAGTTGGTTAGAGCGTCGTGCTAATCACGCGAAGGTCGTAGGTTCGACCCCTGCGCAGGCCACTTTTTTTTCTTCTGCTCTCGGCGCTGTTTATCCTCCGTCGCGCACGCTGCGCCACTATTACATCAGCCGTTAATGATAGCTTACTGCGCGCGTCGGAGAAGGACGATTGGCATGGGTTACCTCGATTCCGTCCGCAGTTCTGGCCTGCTAGCTCAGTTGGTTAGGGCGTCGTGCTAATCACGCGAAGGTCGTAGGTTCGACCCCTGCGCAGGCCACTTTTTTTTTCTTCTGCTCTCGGCGCTGTTTATCCTCCGTCGCGCACGCTGCGCCACTATTACATCAGCCGTTAATGATAGCTTACTGCGCGCGTCGGAGAAGGACGATTGGCATGGGTTACCTCGATTCCGTCCGCAGTTCTGGCCTGCTAGCTCAGTTGGTTAGCGCGTCGTGCTAATCACGCGAAGGTCGTAGGTTCGACCCCTGCGCAGGCCACTTTTTTTTTCTCCTGCTCTCGGCGCTGTTTATCCTCCGTCGTGCACGCTGCGCCACTATTACATCAGCCGTTAATGATAGCTTACTGCGCGCGTCGGAGAAGGACGATTGGCATGGGTTACCTCGATTCCGTCCGCAGTTCTGGCCTGCTAGCTCAGTTGGTTAGAGCGTCGTGCTAATCACGCGAAGGTCGTAGGTTCGACCCCTGCGCAGGCCACTTTTTTTTCTCCTGCTCTCGGCGCTGTTTATCCTCCGTCGCGCACCCTGTGCCACTATTGTATCAGCCGTTAATGATAGCTTACTGCGCGCGTCGGAGAAGGACGACTGGCATGGGTTACCTCGATTCCGTCCGCAGTTCTGGCCTGCTAGCTCAGTTGGTTAGAGCGTCGTGCTAATCACGCGAAGGTCGTAGGTTCGACCCCTGCGCAGGCCACTTTTTTTTCTCCTGCTCTCGGCGCTGTTTATCCTCCGTCGCGCACGCTGTGCCACTATTGTATCAGCCGTTAATGATAGCTTACTGCGATTGGCATGGGTTACCTCGATTCCGTCCGCAGTTCTGGCCTGCTAGCTCAGTTGGTTAGAGCGTCGTGCTAATCACGCGAAGGTCGTAGGTTCGACCCCTGCGCAGGCCACTTTTTTTTCTCCTGCTCTCGGCGCTGTTTATCCTCCGTCGCTCACGCTGCGCCACTATTACATCAGCCGTTAATGATAGCTTACTGCGCGCGTCGGAGAAGGACGATTGGCATGGGTTACCTCGATTCCGTCCGCAGTTCTGGCCTGCTAGCTCAGTTGGTTAGGGCGTCGTGCTAATCACACGAAGGTCGTAGGTTCGGCCCCTGCGCAGGCCACTTTTTTTTCTCCTGCTCTCGGTGCTGTTTATCCTCCGTCGCGCACGCTGTGCCACTATTGTATCAGCCGTTAATGATAGCTTACTGCGCGCGTCGGAGAAGGACGAGTGACATGGGTTACCTCGATTCCGTCCGCAGTTCTGGCCTGCCATTCCATTTCCGGACGCCGAGGTGAACGGACGTGTGTGTCATGGGCTCCGTAGGAGCGGCTTCAGCGGCCCAGCAGGGCCGCGGTAGCAGGATTTCTGGCTGTGATGACCCGGATTATCAAGTTCTTTTGCCTCAGCTACCTACAGGGCGAGTTGTTTTGAACACTCTTTTTTTGCATGCCGATGTGCGTGAAAGGCCATACCATGTGGAAGACTTCCGTGACACACTGACCAGCCTAGGCCTACTCTCTGAAGTTATCGCTTTGGGGGCGTATCAGATGAGTCATGTATGGGCGGTAACCTTCAAAAACGGAGACGGCGTGCATAAGCTTTTGGCTTGGAAGGAATTGACCGTGAAGGAAAGGCGGTGCGTTGTGATAGATCCTAACAACCAAGCTTTGCGTATCAAGCTTCACTGGATGCTTCACAACGTACTGGACGATGACATACGGGCGGCGCTTTTGCCGTACGGCAGAGTGACGGACGTTTCCCGTGAACGTTGGCGTGCTCAAGGTGCGCAAGACAAAGCGTCCTCGACACGATTGGTGGCCTTAAATTTGAAGACGGGCGTGACAGTGGATGACCTGCTCCACCAGATCCGTGTTGCAGGTGAACTGGCGCTTGTTGTGGTGCCCGGTAGGGCCCCGCTATGCTTGCGCTGTCGCAATACCGGCCACATTCGACGCGACTGCCGCGTGCCACGCTGCGCACTATGCTACCGATACGGCCACGGAGAAGAGCAGTGCGTGAAGACGTATGATTCTGTCACGCAGAAAGCTGCGAGGGTTCAAGACGTCGATGACCTGCTGCAGGATGAAGCCGAAGTTGAGGAAGCTTCGAAAGGAGCAGAGGAGAAGAGCGGCGAGGACGCGAAGTCTCCAGAAGAGAAGTCCGGAGGCGACCCCAAGGCCAAGGCCAGTGATTCTCCGTCTCTCACCGCTTCTGAATTGGAGCCCACTGCGACGAACACGACTACGGGTGCAATCTCTCTAAGCTCGCACGACGGAAGAATTGCTACGGATAAAGCTGAGGCAATGGACGCCAGCGAGACAGGCACAAGTGGTGCGGTGGTGAAGAGAACTCATGACGAGTTAGCGACCCAGGATGGACAACCGAGCGAGCCGAACAACGATGAACCCCCGCCAAAGACGCCGGGTGTGCGTCGACCGACGCTGCGCCCGCAACCGAAAATCCCGCCGGATAGGCGTTCGGCGGTGACGCCCACTTAGCACACAAACTTGGTGTCGTCGAAGGTGCCGGGCTACTACGGATTCGAAATGGACGGAATCACTGAAGCTACGAGCGACACATTCGACGTACGGCTGAAGACGTTACTGGACTTCTTTTTGGTATGTCATGTTGTTATTTTTCACCTTAGAAGTGATAGAAAAGTGTCAGTCATGTTTGTAATGACATCATTGGTATCATGCTGCTTGATTCAAAATGGCAAATAACTTAAATTCTTCGCTACGCATAGCGACAATCAATGTTAGGGGCTTGGCTGCAATGCGACGGCAATACCAGCTGAGTCGCCTTTGCATGGAGAATGAGCTAGATCTAATTGCGGTACAAGAAACAAAGGTGGAAAAACAAGAGCAGCCTGATCATATGGTGTCACCTTTCACAACCATTTATAATGTCTGTGTATGCCATGCCGTTGGAAAATCTGCTGGCTGGGCTGTATTGATACGAAAAAGTGTGGGGATTATTGAGGAAATGATTACTGTGTCTGAAAATGATCGCCTCCTGGTCTTGGATTTTTTGTTGTCGGGAGAAAAGTGGCGTCTGGGGTGTGTCTATGCCTCGAACAATGTCAGTGAGAGATGTATTTTCTTTGAAAACCTTAATCAGTTTCTGCCTTGTGAACGGCATGTTATTCTGCTGGGAGACTTTAATTGCGTTTGCTTTTCTGAGGATAGATCTAGAGTAGCATACGTACATGATAGGAGCGCCGAGTTACTTAGCTCCTTGGTGGTGGACTATAACTTGGAGGATGTGGGTCACACAATAACAAGCGGCGGGCGGCCGCATTTCACTCACACCCAACAAGGTAATCAAGCAAGGCTTGACAGAGTTTACGTGTCCCTCGCTCTAATTCCCCTTTGCAATAGTTACAAAGTTATACCTGTTTCATTCTCTGATCACAGCCTTGTGAGTTTCAACATTGGCAATAAGCAAAAGCACCACGATTTAACTGGCACCTGTGGAAGTTGAACGCTAAATTGTTCAATGATGAACCTTTCGTTGAAGCAGTTGAGGAAAAACTAGGGCGGCTAGTGAATGATCAGCCAGAAAACTATTCGACTGCCTGGGAACAATTCAAAAATGAAGTTAAAATGGCAGCGATTGAAAGAGCAAGCATCAAGCGTCGAAATGAGATGAAGAATGAAAAAGATCTTCAGCGCCAACTGGACCACTTGCTAAACGCAGTGATTTTGGAGACTAAAAAAGTGGCAGACGAAATAAAAAAAAACAAAAGTGAACTTGAGTTGATAGACAATGAAAGATATAAGGCAGCTATGATTCGTGCCCGGGGCGAACGATTATGGCTTGGGGAGGCACCGAATAAACGCTCTTAGTGACGAGAAAAGGTATGCATCAAAAAATGAAATCAAACAGATCCGCTATAAGAACGAGGTGACAGGCGAGCAGAAAAAGATAGAGCAGGCGTTCGTGGAATATTATCGCGAGTTGTTTAGCAACGTTACTCGTGTAAGTGACAATTTCATTACTGAATTCATGACTTATCTGCCAAAGATAGCACACGATGTCAGAGACAGCCTTGAGGAAGAGATAAGTGTTCGCGAAATCGAGGCCGCTATCGGCGAATTGCCGGCAGGAAAGGCCCCGGTACCAGACGGCTTGGGAGCCACATTTTACAAGGTTTTCGCCCATCAACTGGCATGTGTGTTACACCGCGTTATCAATGGGGCGTATAAAACAAGGCAAGTGCCACCGTCCTTCAGAGCTGCTCATGTCGTTTTGATCCGTAAGACGGATGACCGTGACAAGCTGCTGTCAGTAGGTTCATACAGGCCTATCAGCCTTACGAACACCGATTACAAAGTGTTTATGAAAGTGCTCGCGAAGCGGCTGCAAAGGGTGATCAAGCACTTAGTTCGGCCGCATCAAACATGTGGCATCAAAGGGCGAACGATTTTCACAAACACTCACGTAGCAAAAAATGTGTTAGAATGCTGCGACAACATGGACGGCCAAGTTGCCATGTTGCAACTAGATTTGGCGAAAGCTTTCGACAGGGTGTCACACGAGGTCCTCTTCTGCGTATTGAAGCATGCAAATGTAGGCAGCACAATTTTAGACGGTGTAATGATGGCCTATCGAGATTGCTGTGCCCAGCTCATAATAAATAAGTCATTAACAGAAAGAGTCCCAGTGCAATCTTCAGTAAGGCAAGGATGCCCACTGTCTCCCCTCTTGTTTACTATATATGTCGAACCCTTTTGTTTAGCCGTAATTCACCAAACATCAATACGAGGCTTCAAAGTGCATTCTACGGAGGTAAAACTGTTGGCGTATGCTGATGACATAGCCGTATTTTGTCAAGATCGCGAGAGTGTGTTAGAAGTGGTCAACCTTGCTAAGGCTTTCTGTAAGCTAACGGGCTCAGAGATAAACTGGGAAAAGAGTGTTGGTATATGGCGCGGTAACTGGGACATCAAGCCAGAAATGTTTGCTTGTACGACATGGACAGGCACACCTACGGCGTACCTCGGTGTGCCTTTCGAGCACTACGAGGAACCCGCAAGGTACTGGAGCGACGCAACGGAAAAAATGAAGGAGAGGACAGGAAACTGGCAGGGTCGCGGCCTTTCAATGTTTGCGCGTGCCTCTGCTTGCAATTTGTTTTTAATCGCTAAAGTTTGGTATGTGTTGCAAGTGCTGTTTATATCCCGCACAAATGTGCAGAAAATGCATCGGGTTTTTGCTGTGCTTATATGGGGCTCAACATGGGAGAGGGTGAGTCGTGCCAACCTTTTTCGCAAAGTCCGCGATGGAGGCCTAGGTCTTTCTCATTTGTTTATCAGACAGATTGTGTCGCGTTTTTTTTTTCTGTGGGACCAAAGCGACAGTTTTTTGCGCACAGTCATACAAGTGCGACTTGCGAAAGCGCTCCCTGAATTTATTGTGGCTACAAGTGATATAAGATGTCGCCGTGTGACTGGTTACTTTCATAAAGTTGTTTCTTTCCGCATGTTGCATGCAAGGTTTTCAATGGAATACCTATGTTCTGTCACGAAGAAGAAACTGTACGCGGACTTAATTGCAAATCTACTGCCGACACCATTGTACAGGTCTGTTTACTGTGGTGGCCTAGGAAAGGACGTTTTAAAACGGGTTAGAAAAATGCCGAAAAGACCTTCTGTCAAATTCTTTTTCTTTAAGCTGCACACGAACACATTACCTGTAAAAGCGTGGCTAGATCAGAAAGGGATATTTGTACCCTGGACAATCAACTGCTTACTCTGCAAAAAACTAGAAACTTTTGAACACGTATTTATTGACTGTTGGGACCCTATATTCCACTAGGACATTCTGCAGCGAACCCTTAAGAAACAACTGCCAATAACGCCATACGGGATCCGGTTTCTCCCAGTTAAATGTGATGAAGGCATTCCCTTTGATATGTTGATGCTACTGGGCCTCCACAGTCTGTGGCAAACCCGAATGGCAGTCCGCCATGCTGATGTTACTGTTCACTCTGTACGCGAAAACTTCATCCAGCATATGATCTACATGAGAGAAGTCTATCAGGCGTTACCTGACCCCCCTGAGTGGATCAATGTATTTGATGATTTGGTGTGCCTGAAGATATTTTAACCCTACTCCTCCAACCGAAGACTGGCTGGTGTGTTTTGTCTGTACATTGAATGTGATCATACCGGTAATAAAGAAAAAAAAGGCCTCCTAGCTCAGCTGGTTAGAGCGTCATGCTAATAACGCGAAGGTCGTAGGTTCGATCCCTGCGCAGGCCACATTTTTTCTCTTGCTCTCAGCGCTGTTTATCCTCCGTCACGCACGCTGCGCCAATATTACATCAGCCGTTAATGATAGCTTACTGCGCGCGTCAGAGAAGGACGATTGGCATGGGTTACCTCGACTCCGTCCGCTGCTCTGGCCTGCTAGGTCAGTGGATTCTGCTTCCGGCCGTGCTAGCGAACGGACGCGTTATCATGAGCTCCGTCGGAGCGGCGTCAGCGGCCCAGCAGGGCCGCGGAAACAGGTCCTTTGGTGCTTTTTCTTCGACAGGTGCTGAATACCAGGTAGTTCTACCGAGTTTGCCTACAGGGCATTTCGTTGCCAACACAGTTTTTTTTGCACTGTGATATCAGGGCACGCCCATACCGGTTGGAAGATTTCCGCGATGTTCTGGCTGAGTTATCGCTCCTGCCGGAAGTAATCGCCATCGGAGCCTACAGGATGAGCCACGTGTGGGCGGTTACGTTTAAGGATGAAGACGCCGTGAAAAAAATTGTGAGTGCTGGTGAGCTGGTTGTGAAAAAGTGCCGGTGTCTGGTCATCGACCCAGCTAACCAAGACGTGCGCATGAAAGTCCACTGGCTTTTGCACAGTGTTCCTGACGACGTCGTGAAGCTCGCCTTCGCGGCATTTGGCAAGGTGACTGACGTTGCCCGCGAGCGGTGTCGAGTGCAGGGTATGGCAGACAAAGGCTCCACTACAAGGCTCGTCACCCTGAAGCTGAAACCGGGAGTGAAGCTCGACGACATTCCGCACCAGGTGAGCGTCGCTGGTGAGCTGGCTCTCGTGGTCGTGCCGGGCAGGGCTCCGCTCTGCCTTCGCTGCCGTGGCACGGGCCACATACGCCGGGAATGCCGCATACCGCGGTGCGGTGCTTGTCGACGGTTCGGCCACGAGGACAGCCAGTGCGAGCGTACCTACGCAAAAGTCACCGGGTCCGTTAACACTCAGGACGCTTCAGCCTTGCTCATGGACGCGGCGGATATGGAAGAGACGTCTGCCGCTACGACTGCGACAGCGGCGGGCGAGACGAATGCCGTGGAGACATCGCAACAGGACAAAATTGTTGCTGAGGAGG
Organism: Amblyomma americanum; assembly: GCA_030143305.2. Taxonomy (NCBI): domain Eukaryota; kingdom Metazoa; phylum Arthropoda; class Arachnida; order Ixodida; family Ixodidae; genus Amblyomma; species Amblyomma americanum. The sequence continues at coordinate 15,040 of JARKHS020015734.1, forward strand.
GCGTAACCATACGTGAACTAGCGCCTCGCCAGGACGCAGGGCCGAGGTCGGAGGGCGAGGTGAAATCCCCAGTCGCTACTGGGGCTCCTTCCATTCCTCCTGACCCTGTGAGCATGGACATGTCTTCCGGGGCGGATAACCTAGCGGCGGGAAAGCGCCCGCACGACGGCGATGAGAGCACGGCGCTTCAACAGGACGGCAATGGCGGAGACGAGCCGCCGTCCAAAGCCGCAGGTATGAGGCGGCCGACCTTGAAGCCGCGGCCGAACACTTCGTCCGAAACACGGCAGGCGGGGAAAGCGCCTCCGTAGTTCCATGCCTAGAGCCCGTTCTGGGGTGTGGGGATTTTTTTTTTAGGCGTGGCGCGAAGGCAGACACCATAATATAAGGCGTTTTTTTTTTCTCTCGATATGGCTCTTTTTAACTGAAGCACTGCGTGTAGCCACTTTAAACGTGCGAGGCCTTGCAGCAAGAAGGCGACAATGCCAGCTCAGTCGCCTTCTTCTAGACAACGATCTGCACGTAGTTGCAATACAAGAAACTAAAATTGAAAGCCAAGAAGCTGCAGAACGTATGGTGTCCGTTTTTCGTACGCACTTTGAAGTATGTGTGTGTCATTCTGTAGGTGCCTCTGGCGGCTGCGTACTTTTTCTTCGCAATAATTTCGGTATTACGGTGCAGTCACTTTTCTCGTATAATAGCGGCCGTCTTCTTGTCGTTGATTTTTTGTACTCTGGCGTTGAGTTCCGAGTTATTTGTGTGTATGCACCAAATGCGGAGTCCGAGCGAAGAGTGTTTTTTGACCGCTTTGAGACATACCTAAACTGTGACAAAGTACTAATCCTACTGGGCGATTTCAACTGCGTCTGTCAGGCTACCGATCGTGCAAGAAGTTCGTTTGTGAGAGATAGGAGGGCTGATGTCTTGAACATATTGGTCCATGACCATAATTTAGAAGATATTGGAAGTGTTTTCACCAATGGCCCTTGTACACGGTATACCCATTTTCAGGGCAATAGCCATGCCCGATTGGACAGAGTGTATGTGTCGGCAGAACTTTTTTCACTATGCACATTGTATGATGTCAGATCTGTGGCTTTCAGTGACCACGCCCTAGTGATTACAACCTTTCGCAGGCAGCAAAGCAAAAAGCGGTTTAATTGGCATTTATGGAAATTAAATAATTAGTTGTTGGAGGACGAAGGATTCGCTAAGGAAGTAAAGCAAGAACTAGTGAAGCTAATTACAGCGCAACCGTCGAACTTCGCTGCAGAGTGGGAGGAGTTTAAGCAAAGGGTAAAAATAAGAGCGATTGAAAAAGGTACGCAGTTGAAATATGCCGAGAAACAAAAGGAAGCAGAGCTTCGTGAACAGCTTGAATACCTCACGTGTATAGAAAGCGCACAACCAGGCACATGCTTTAATGAAATCAGGGATGTCAAAGCCCAGCTGGAAAAAATGGACGCCGATAAGTATACTGCGGCAGTTATTCGGGCGCGAACTGAGCAGCTATGGGCAGGGGAAACACCAACAAAACGAGCGATATCCGATGAAAAACGATACTCGTGCCGAAAGCTAATACGACAAATAAACAACACTGGGGCAGGGGTTTCGGCAGACAGTGGCGTAATCAAGGAAACAATCTGTGATCACTTCAAAGATATGCTGGGTCATTCGCGGAAAGCGGAAAGGGGCTTCCATTTCGAATTTCTACCACTTATGCCGAAACTTGACGAAGAAATCAAAATACGGCTCGAACACACGATTTCCTTGCAAGAAATAGAGGACGCGATAGATGCATTGCCAACCGGTAAAGCTCCTGGCCCCGACGGCCTGGGAGCAGCTTTCTACAAAGCTTTCAAAACTGCAATAGCCCAGATACTGCAAGTCATTGTCGTTGAAAGTTATGAGAAAAAAACGTGTTCCGCTGTCCTTCACAACTTCGCACATAGTGCTCATTCCTAAAACCGATGATGCTGAAAAGCTCCTGATGGCGGGGTCTTATCGCCCGATAAGCCTAACAAACGTCGACTACAAGATTTTCATGAAGGTGTTGGCGAAGAGACTGCAGAGTGTTATAACATCGATTGTAGGCACGCACCAAACGTGTGGCATAAAAGGTCGAAGTATCCCTACGAACATACACGTGGCGCGGTCCATACTCGAATGCTGTGACTCTTTTGATGTCCGAGTGGCGATGATACAACTAGGTCTGGCAAAAGCCTTTGACCGGGTGTCTCATGATGTCCTGTTTGCCGTACTAGAGCATGCGAATGTTGGCCGAATAATAACGGAAGGTGTTAGAATGGTATACGCAAACTGTACGACTCAGATTGTTGTGAACGGCGAACTCTCTGGCAGCCTGCAAGTGCGATCTTCTGTAAGACAGGATTGTCCCCTGTCGCCATTGCTGTTCGCGGCGTACCTTGAGCCACTTTGCTTGGCCATCCGGAATAATGAATGCATAACGGGTTTCAGGCTGCAATCAGCGCACGTAAAAATCTTGGCTTATGCTGATGGCATCGCTGTATTTTGTGCAAATACAGAAAGTATTTCTGAGGTAACGAACGTAGTGCACAAATTTTGTAGCTGCACTGGAGCCCAGATCAACTGGGAAGAAAGCAACGGGTTCTGGCACGGTGGCTGGGACGTCACGCCTGAACACTATTCTCGGATGCGCTGGTCCACCACTCCAGCGTTGTATTTAGGAGTACCCCTTGACAGTTACCGGGACCCAGATCCGTATTGGCTTGACCAAGCATCGAGGGCCAAGGAATGAAGTGATGCATGGCAAGGGAGACAGTTATCGATGTTTTCGCGTGCCATTATCTGCAACCTGTTCCTTACTGCTAAAGTGTGGTAATTGATGAATGTGCTCAGTGCTTCCCGGGCAAGCATTCAAAAACTTTATTGTGTATTTGCGGTTTTTATTTGGGCTTCGACCTGGGAAAGGACGAGTCGAACAAACTTGTTTCTTTCTGTGAAGAAAGGTGGGCTTGGCCTGGCGCATTTATTTTTGAGACAAGTTGTCTCGCGTTTCATGTACCTACGGGATGAAAATGTCTTCCTCCGCACCGTAACGCAACTACGGCTTTGTCGACTTCTTCCTGACCTTCTTGTAAGTTCGGTACATGTAAATGGTGCGATAAGAGGGTACCTTAAAGAAGTTGTGCTCGCGTACAGAATGCTGCATGTTCGGTTTTCCATGGAGTATTTGTGTAATGTCAAGAAAAAAAATTGTACGTGGACTTAGTGGACACAATGCTTCCTCTGCCGATATATCGTTTGCCACACATTGCAGGCCCAGGAGCTGATGTACTTAAAAGAGTTAAGAAGATGCCAGTATTGCCAGCGATCAAATCCTTTTTCTTTAAACTCCACACTAATACCTTATCAGTGAAAACGTGGATGCACAATAAAGGTCTTTTCGTCCCTTGGTCAACAAACTGTTTCCTGTGCCACAAACCGGAAACCATTGAACATGTGTTTTTGGACTGCTGGGATCCCATTTTTTTCTGGGATGTCCTTCAGAGAACTTTAAAGAAAGACCTACCATTAGATGCATATGGCATAAGATTTCTACCTTTTCACAAAACAGATGATTTTCCATGTGATGCAGTAATGCTCCTGGGACTTCACAGCCTGTGGAAAACCAGAATGGAGTTTAACAATGCAGATGAACAAGTGAAACCTGTGCGGGAACATTTCATTCAAAATGTTGTGCGATTTAGGGAGGCGTATAAGGCCCTCCCTGAACAGCCAAAATGGATCGATGTGCTTGATAATTTGGCAAGACTGAAAAAATTTTAACATGCCGTGTCAGGCAAAGGTTTGCCGACACGTTTTAATCGTTCATCTTGTGTGTTTTGAATGTCAAAGTCGGCAATAAAGAAAAAAAAGCCTGCTAGGTCAGTTGGTTAGAGCGTCGTGCTAATAACGCGAAGGTCGTAGGTTCGATCCCTGCGCAGGCCACATTTTTTCTCTTGCTCTCAACGCTGTTTATCCTCCGTCACGCACGTTGCGCCACTATTACATCAGCCGTTAATGATAGCTTACTGCGCGTGTCGGAGAAGGACGATTGGCATGGGTTACTTCGATTCCGTCCGCAGCTCTGAGCTGCTAGCATTCTGCTTCCGGCAGCCGAGCTGATCGGATCGCAGTATCATGGGCTCCAGCGGAGCGGCGACAGCGGCCTTCGACGGCCGCGTGAACAGGTTTGAAGACTGTGAAGATAAGGATTACTAGATCATTTGGCCGACACTGCCAACAGGACGTGTTGCTTTCAACACGGTTTTTCTTCACGGAGACGTGCGAGCGAGGCCATTTCGGGTCGAGGATTTCCGTGACGCCCTGGCCGAGACCGGTACGCTCCCCGACGTGGTCGCGTTGGGGCGTATCAAATCAACCATGTGTGGGCGGTTACCCTGCGGAACACGGAGGCAGCAAAGAAGTTGCTCGCCTTCAATGAGCTGCAAGTTAAGAGGCGCCGCTGCCTCATCATCGACCCGGAAGACCAGCAGGTAAAGCTGCGGCTACACTGGATGCTTCATGGTGTGGCCGACGACGACATCCGGACGGCTTTAGCGGCGTTTGGCAAATTGACCGACGTTACGCGAGAGCGGTGGCGGATCCAAGGCGTCAATGACAAGAGCTCAACTACAAGAACTGTCCTACTGAAATTGAAGCCCTGTCTGAAAGTGGATGACCAACCACACCAGGTACGCGTCGCCGGAGAGTTGGCTCTTGTCGTGGCGCCTGGACGTCCAATGCAGTGCCTGCGCTGCCACGGTACGGGTCACGTGCTGCGTGAATGTAAAGTTCCCCGCTGTACGAAATGTCGGCGGTACGGTCGCGCGGATACCGACTGTGTCCGCATTTATGCGGTGGCTACGGGTGTTGTGTTGAAAGACGACTCTGCGGAAATGGACGTAGCCGAGGCCGAAGAATCTGCAAAAGGCCTAGGGGAACCCGAAAAGCACGCAGGCGCGACGGAGTCTTCGGGACCCTCCAGCAGCGATGGTGGGCGGAAGCCTGAAGGGGCAGAATTTTCGACAAATTGGAAGGAGGCGTCGAGTGATGAAATAAGCGTGCCGGCGCTCCAAGAAACCGAGCCACCGACTCCGAACGAGAACCATGACAAGAGCGTCGCCCGCACTACCCGTGGTCCTGCCCCAGCGAAGAGAACACACGCCCAGACCGGAACCGATTTAGACAAGGCGGTAGCCCCCCGTGTCGAGGAGCCGCCGGCAAAAACGACCCAAGGACGGCAGTCATCCACCCGAAAGCGACCTAATGTGTCGACGGAGAGGAGAACCCTCGACAAACCGCCCCCGCAGCGAGGCCTAACCAGCACCGGATGGCTCCGGTGTCAAAGACGTCGTCTAGCCACGCGCTAGAAGGGAAGGGTAAGCACCATGTTCCCGGCCTCTTTCTTCTGTAAGGAAATTGCTTCTGCGTCCCCCATAAAAGTCGGTACACTTGACGTCAGGGGACTGGCAAGCAAGAAGAAGCAGAGCCAGGTATACCGCATTTTAACTGAGCATGACATTGACGTCCTGGCAGTGCAGGAAACGAAAATTGACGGGGAGGATGAGACCGGGAACATGGTGCGACGTTTCACGTTTAGGTTTTTGCAGTACACACTAAACATGAATGACACGAGATGGGAGGTTTATCCGTGTTCGTCCGCTTTAAAACACCGCATCGCCAGACGAGAACACCGGTAAAACGGTGCACATGATATCATAAACACCGAAGCAACACCAGCTAGAACTGACGGTGTGCTAACGAGGTCCGCAATCGTTCATCAGCCGTCTCTAACGGAGTGGTTGTCGCCATTCGGAACCTTCCGAACGGTGTAGAAAAAAACACCGTACGGCAACTGAGACGGAGCGAGGTCGAATTCCTGCTGCTGTTCAAAAGAACGCGCCAGTGGAACTGTGTACTTTTATCTGTTTCGCTTAGTTCCGGAACGAAGCAGCAAGTTTTGGTTTCGGTCGAGATGCAATCGACAGCAGGCGGCGCAAAGGATCAGAAGACGGCGAGAGAGTCGTGACTCGCGAGTGCGGACGCTCAGACGCTGTGACCGAAGCGGCGTAGGCTGCTAGGCCTAGCAGCGCCAGCGGGGCCGTCTCGGATTGCGTCGCAGAATTGAGCGCGGCGGGTTGTCTGGAGCCTCTCTTGGAACGGATATCAGTGAGCGGCGACTGTGCGTTTGCCGCTGCTGCTTTTCGATGCGCGACGGAGAAAGGAAAGATGGATGCTTAACCGAGTTCACCGAAGTGGATATCGTAAACGACGGCTGAGCTTGCCCCTCGCTCTGGTTTGCGAATGGCGGTATGGCGCCGTTGTGAGCGAATTGAGACAAGCGCTGGCTTTGCCGCGCCCTTGGCCAGCGGGAGAGAATTTCTACCTCGACACTGCTGCCCGGAAGGATATTTTTGAATCCCTGCCGTCTCACATCCGTCTCGCCGTCATGGTAAGTGATTTTGCGTCTTAAATATCGTTGTACGATAAAGACGTGAGCAGGCTTGTGTGGAGCGCTGAAGCACTGTGCTGCGGAATGGAGCAAAACATTAGCGCAGTTTTCTTAACGACGCGCTGCCAGTGTATGGGTTGTTTTATATGACTATGCGCCAGCGCTTGAGCACCTGCATTGTCAGTCAATCCCACTGCCTGCGTTATAAGTTCGCCTTCATTCCGCAAAGCACCGCACGAGCGCTCTGTAGTACAAGTCTGCTTGCGTCTGCACTGAAGTACACCTTGCAAGCGGCTGTATGTTTTCGGCATTGTTATTTTAGTGCCCTCCGAAGCATTTGTGTCATTTTAGTTTGGATATGTGCAGCATTTTTGGCCACTCTTAATTTCATGCATGTTCGCAGAACGAGGTATGCGGCATCGCTATTAACATAAAAAAAGTCATGTCGCTTTTTCTAAAATGCCATGGTTCCCCACAAAAAACATAATTTTGCTTATCGTGCGCGTCGCAGCAAATTTATGAATGTGCTCAAAGCTTCTCAAGTGCATACTTGTATTCTGCCGTCATAGATTCGGCCGCCACATTTAGAATTCCAATCTGATTATTTGTTGCTTTCAGTCAATGGCGCAATCTCTTTGTCACTGGAACACGAGTGAAAGCGAGAAAGCAACGGCTGTCAGTTCTTGCCTTATGTTCTGCGGTTCGTTGCGGCATAACTTCGATGGGTGCAGTATAAACGTGCTGTCACTATTTGTGAAAATATAACAGCTGCTTTAATTTCAAAGCATCACATACTTCATTGCCTTGCTCACCTATCATTATTGGAGTCAGTAATTCGAACGACATACATTTTATTCATAATGATTTGTTTGGTATCAAACCTGACTGGACATTGTTCTATACAGGTTCTAATCTATGAAGAACTCCAAGGTTGCATCAGTTTAATCTACAAGCAGTACCAAACAGTCAAGAGTTAAGTCGCAAAGAAAGATGCCCCCTGCAACACTTGTAGGTATTTTTGTGCAAATTATTGGTGGACATAGGCAGGAACTGAAATTTTTGTACGAAAATAGCAGCTCAGTATTTATCCTGAGCATCTGATGACTACCTTTTAGGCACAGAATTTACTCAAATTTAGTCATTGACGTCACGAGCCTTAGCAAAGCTTGGGTTTTGTGATTATTTATTTTAGAATGGGGCTGGCACAAAGCCCTGGTGTTTCGTTATCTTGCAAAGAGGCGGGATGCAAACAGTGACAGTAAGGAGCTGCTGACCCCCAAGGGATTTTCTGTTAAAATTCAGGCATAGTTACTTGTGCAATTAAAAAAAAAGACAATAGTAGGAATAAGGAGCCAGTGTAACTGCTGCAACTATGCTCAGTTCTGAAAATAGAGTAATTTCATGACTAAACCAGATACAGCGTACTGACACGCTGCTATTTTGGGATTTGCATTGCTACTGTCTCATTTTCACGCGTGTTCACTACCACTCTTTTCAACTAACCAATAATCCAATGTTGAGACGGTTGTGGTTTCTTTAGACTTGCACGAAATTATGGAGAGGCGAATCACCATTATTTGCTTTTGTGACTGTGGTTTTTCATTTTATTGACAAATGGTAATGAGGTCTGAATACGGTGCAGCTATATTTTATTGACAAATGGTAATGAGGTCTCGATAGGTGCAGCTATTTTTTATTTTCAGTTGGAAAAGAGTGTTTTGTGTTGTAGTCTTCGATGGCATCCAATCATTGTGGAGTGCTACTTCACAAGCTGTGTATAATGGCGATATACACTTTGAACAACACCATACCAGTTTTGTATTTTTAGGTCTTCATTATACAGATGCAAATATGATTCATTGGGAGTACTGATTGTTGCATCCCGGGCTGTTATAGGTGCTCAAAATGTGATTCCCTAGAGAACATTTGCTTCTTCGATGCTCAGCAAAAATTCTTGTAGTCGCCATATGTATCAAATGTCACGATAAAGCAAGAGTGGTATTTCGTGTGCAGCTGTACCTTTCGAATACGCACTTTGTATCACGCTCCCTTATGAGCAGTGGCTCACCATTGTTTCTTTAGCCTCTAGTTCGATTACAGTTAGGCTGTTGCTGCACTGATTGCAATTAAATGAGATTGAGCAGCTCAGTTGTCTTATAGCTAGAATATGGTTTTCAAATCTTTGGCAGGGAGGCCATTGCAGCATTTTGTTTAACTTTTGTATAGTTGTGGTGCCCACTAAATGTGATCATGGCTCTAATGGACAAATCATATGTACAGTTGCACCTCTGTAATATGGACACTTTGGTTTCCGAGCAAAATTCTCGCAAAGTGATTCATCCATACTAACGAATCATGAATGAAAAAGTTTTGATACAATACTTGTCACCAAGGTCTCCTCCACCTAGTGGTGGGCAATGAAGTTGAAGCTAGACAGTGTTGATAGCTCCAAGTACATTAGCCTGGTTACCATCATCTTCAAAAATCTGTCAGTGACATGTTTGAACCTCGCATTTCTTTGACTTTATTCTTGAAAAAATTGGGTTGAGCATGGTTTTTCTATGTAAAATTTCTCACTTTGAGGAGGGGAGACCACCCCCTCATGAATTCATCCCTAGGATAGTGTAGTCATAATGTGCATTATACTGAAATGCGACAGTATTTTTTTGCACTTCTACAAGTGTTAGAAATGTCAGTGATATTTCGTTGTTTAATTTTGCAGGACCAAGCACTTACAGCATGCCTCCTCACCTATCAAGGCGCAGTTTTCCTGTTCATTGGCCATCACCCTGTAGTGAAAACCTCATCACTTCTGTGGGGATTCTGCTGTTGGCAGACTTCTGGGTGTTCCGTTTGGAAAATCTAAAGAAGACACTCTGTCTGCTGACCTTTCTTGAGAGTGCTTTTAGATATTTGGCTTAAAATAAACAACGCTTCGATGGTTTTGACCTCATCAGTTTTTAAAAACCACTTCGTCTCCTTCACAGCTGCCTCTTCTATCTGCCTGTACATGTTTTACATGTCTAGCTTTTTAGTACTGTTTGTAATACTGGTAGTGGAACACAAACTGAGCTGCTATAACTTATTAATGTTAACATGATACAGTTGGCCAGAGCAAAGAAAAAGGAAAGCAATATCAGCATGAATCTGTGAGAAAACTGATGTATAGCCTTTGTACAGAGCCGAAGGGTTTGGCTTCTAAGCCGTGTAATAAGGCCTCTGAGCATCCATGGATGTCCAACATTCACGGTGGTCAGGGCAAGATTTTCTGTACCTTCAAGAGATCTGGAATGCTTGCGATGCACAACAAGGCTCAGAAGCGAATTCCTTGGACTCTAAACTTCGACAAATGCTGTATTCGCATTATGTGACAGCATGGAAAGACATGAAAAACAGGAACAGCAACATTTCGTTGACCCTAAGAATCATCACCCCACTGGTTTCTTGTCCCTGCATGGGCTAGTCATGGTTTTTATCTTTTTGCATCTAGCTTGGACAGCTTCCTGGGAGCACTGTCAGCATTTTGTAATTTTTTTGTTTTTAATAGACTTCCCCTTCTGCCACATGACACATTTGCTAGCATTTATGCATATCCTTTAATTAGAAAAAAATAATGGTGATAATGGATTTGGTGAACAATTAAGTTTTCAAGCAAATATGTGCTTAGACACAGTTCTTCAAAAATTCAATTACTTATTTAATCCCAAAGTTACTAGTCCTTAGTCTGATCAGTTGCCATGAGAACTTTTCTGGAATTTTTCTTCACTTCGTCCTAAAGTGAAGGTGATGAATGCCTTTCTCGCGATCAAAGAGAATGCCTGTGTCCTGAGCGCTTCGACCTTAGCCCATGTGTTTTTGCTTTGCTTGTAGTGTGCACAGTCACGTAATACCAGGTTGATTAATTCCTTGTGTTTCAGCATTAGTCATTACTTGTTTGCTAGATTGAAAAGCATATCTGCGCGGGTGCACTACTACAAAGCCACCCACCCTTCACGGACCACTTGGGGCACCGCACCGCTACGAGCATGGTCACGAGAATGCCCTTCTTCTTGCTGCAGGTTGGTTATTTGCCATGCGCATCTTGTACTCGCTCTAGCGATCCATGCTTATTTGCGGTGTCGTGCCCCTCAGACACAGTCAAGCGTTGCCAAGCGTTTTTGTGTCGATGCTTACTTTCCCTCGCCGTACATGCTCACTTTGTCTCCTTGCTTCTTATCCTGTCAGGCGACATCGAGTTAAATCCTGGTCCTCCTCCGTCTCTTGATTCTATTGCTGAAAGTTTGTCACGCTTAGAACTTGCACAAAAATCCGTTCTGTCTGAACTTGCAGTGATTCGTGCTTCCCAGTCGAATTTCCAAAGCTTGGTCAGTAGCCTCTCATCGCGCGTCGATGCACTCGAAAAAATTGTCGCAACAAGTCAGTGCAACGATGTCAGTCCAACGCCTAATTCAAACCCGGCTATTCACAGCCTTTCATCTGAAATTCGAATCCTCAAAGAAAAATGTGACGACTCGGAAAACCGACTTCGCCGAAATAATCTGCTGTTCTTCGGACTACCTGATACGGCGGATGAAACATGGGAGCAATCTGAAACGGTCGTGATTTCTTTCTGCATAGATAAGTTAAGCACATCAATCGATTCCGCCAACATTGAAAGAGCGCATCGCTTAGGCCGCTTCGAGCAAGGGAAACTACGGCCAATAATGGTCAAATTCTCGCATTTTAAAGATAAATGCAAAATCCTTTCTGCTGGCCCTAAGCTCAAAGAAACTGACTTTTCAATCCGTGAAGATTTTTCAGTGCGCGCGCGTACAGCTCAAAAGAAACTTCGTGCGTTCGGCAAGGAAAGTGGTTTAAAATACAAAGTAAGATATGACAGGTTAACCATGGGCGATAAGCAGTTCGTCTACGATGCGGATACAGATTCCGTGGTAGAGCATCGGTCATAGCGGTCACTGTCTGTTTCAAGGCTCCCCTCCCACCATCAGCCACTTTTGCCTCCGTCACCTTCACATGTTTGTGAAACTATGGCTTTTGTTTTAGCAAACATTCGTAGCTATCTTCCGAAGAGAGAGTCAGTGGACGCCTTTCTTGACGATCACGGCACCGATATTGCCATATTTACAGAATCGTGGCTCTCCGATAATATCTCAGACGAGGAACTGCTTGACAACAATAAACCGTTTTTCATCTACAGACGTGATAGGGCCTCGCGCAGGGGTGGCGGTGTTTTAGTCTTTATTAAAACCAGTCTTAATTCTTCTCTTCTCATGACTCATCCCTGCCAGGAAATTCTTTGTATCAGAATTACCCTTTCCACAAGCACATGCATAGTTATTGCATGTTATCGCCCTCCTGACAGTGACAGTTTATTGCCGATTTTCACTCGGTTCTGCTCGTTCTTAATACCCGTTTTCCTAAAGCCAATTACATCCTCTGCGGTGACTTTAATTTCCCTGACATCGATTGGGGAAACTTGAGCACATCTTCTCGTCATGCGAAAGATTTCCTTGACGTTGTCATGACATTTAACCTCACCCAAGCAGTAAACTTCCCTACACGTGGCAGTAACACCCTTGACTTAGTCTTTGCATCTAGCCCCGAACTCATCCAATACATATCCAGCACTGACGGTTTCAGTGACCACAACACAGTTATTTTCAACCTATCACTCCCGTTTCCCCAACGGCAGCGCTCTGTTAAGTTCATTCGCGATTATAAAAGGGGAGACTTCGCCTGTATCAACTCGGAGCTTGAGAACTTTTTTCTTCATTTCAAGCAGTCTGCATCTAATAGGTCTGTCGAAGAAAACTGGCTAACTTTCAAAAACAAACTTTCAAATCTGGTCGAAACCTATGTTCCGCTGATATGCATTCGCGGTGACTCCAACAAGCCCTGGTACTCTAACTCCTTAAGGAGGCTTTCTCAAAAGAAAAAGCGTCTTTTTCATGAAGCTAACAGAACTGCACTGGCTTATAAATGGACAAAATATTTCTCGTGCCTGCAGGATTACACGCGTCTCCTAAGGTGTACAAAAAGAAAGTTTTTACACAATGATCTGTATGGCATTCTACTTACAAACCCAAAGAAATTCTGGCGGATGTTATCACCCAAATCAGGCAACACTCATTGCATTACCCTTTTGTATCCTGATGGTTCACAGGTGCCTCCAGAACTTCGATCTGACGTCATGAACTCTTATTTTACATCAGTCTTCACACATGAACCTGCCTGGAATACATCACACAAAGATTTTTTAAACTTTTCTGCGATGGCACCTATCAACATCACTACTGCTGGCATTTGTGCTCTGATAGACAAACTAAAGTTATCCAGTGCTGCCGGGCCTGACAACCTCACTGCCAAAATATTAAAAGCTACAAAAAATGTATCTTCTCATTTTCTAAAAATAATCTTTGATCAATCTCTTGCGAACAGTTCCATACCTAGTGACTGGAAAATTAACAAAGTCATTCCTGTGTTCAAGGCTGGCAGCCGGAGCGACCCGTCGAATTATCGTCCTATTTCATTAACTTGCATACCATGTAAATTTCTTGAGCATATTATATACTCACATATTGCATCCCACCTCATTTCCAACTCCTTTTTCTTCAAAAATCAGCATGGCTTTCGTCACGGCTATTCATGTGAATCACAGTTATTTGAGTTTACCATGGACCTTCACTTAAACCTTGATTCTTTGTTCCAAACCGATGTCATCTATCTTGATTTTTCCAAAGCATTCGACCGTGTCCCACACCAACGTCTTATGTTCAAACTTTCAGGTCTTCACCTTCACCCACTTGTTTTAGACTGGATTCACAATTTTCTCACAGCTCGCTCTCAGTTAACCGTAATAGGCGGACTTCCTTCAAATTCTACTTCCGTCTCCTCCGGAGTACCACAGGGGTCTGTGTTGTGTCCGCTTCTCTTCTTAATATTTATTAACGACCTCCCACACATCTCATCCACCATCCGTCTTTTCGCAGATGACTGCCTTATCTACCGCCGTATAAATACTAAAGATCAAGCTGCCCTCCAAAACGATCTGAAGCTCATCGAAAATTGGTGCTCTTTGTGGATGATGGAACTGAACATTGGGAAGTGCAGTTTTATGCAAATTTCTCGGAAACGCTCCAATTTAACTTATCCTTACTCTTTATTTTCTGAGGACCTATTGCAAGTTGAATCTTATCGTTACCTTGGCATCACAATCAATAGCAAATTAACTTGGGTTGATCATATTACAAAAATCACGGCCGACGCTTCACGTACACTTGGTTTTATTAGAAGATCACTTCCCTCTTCCCCCGCTAACATACGTAAACTGGCATATGAAACTTTTGTCCGCAGTAGGCTGGAGTATGCATCCGCGATCTGGAGTCCTCATCAGTCCTACCTAATTAACATGCTCGAAGCCGTCCAGAACCGTGCAGCACGCTTCATATCGTCAACATACGACTTTCATTCCAGCGTAAGTTCCATTAAATCATCACTTGACCTCACTTCCTTAGCTCTCAGACGAAAAGTTGCGCGCCTTTGCTTGTTCCATAAGTTATACTTCAATTTCCCCTATCTCCGTGGTTCCCTCATATCTCCTCCCTTTCGTACATCGCGCCGCCTTTTTAATTCAAATAGCGTCCAACGACTTCATGGCTCCACCAATGCTTTCAACAAGTCCTTCTTTCCGACCGCAATTGAAGAATGGAACCTTCTGCCCGACTCACTAACAAATGTGCACGATGCGACAAGGTTTAAGGCGATGTTGTTAGATCACCTGGGTTGACCTCTCGCCGACGTGTGTGGTGCTTGTGGCCTAAAGGCATTTTTTACATGCACCGTTCTAACTATTCGCGTTCCTTGCTTCTCTTTATGTTCCTATATTGCATTGTTATATTTTTGTGACCTTTGTTTTTCCACATCAACCTTGTATACGCTCCCCCCTTATGTAATACCCCGACAGGGGCCTTTAAGGGACAATAAATGATGATGAATGATGATGTGTGCATGTGTTTCTGTATTCTAATTTCTTCCATATAAGTTATGAGTGCTGCATTTTATTTCCGACAGGCTCCTTCAAATAGGTGGCTAAAATATCTTTCGGGGCACATAGACTTTCTCTAGAGCATAGGCCTCCATATATTGAGTGTAAAGTTTTGTTTTGTGTTCTTTTTATGTGATTGTTTTAAATTGAATGTATTGTATACGTTTTCTAAGGTTATATTCATCCTATGTGTTTCTCAAGAACAAACACAAACATTAGAGGTTGGATACCTGTGATATTTTATTGTAGATTTAGTGGGCTGCTTTAGGATGTCAGTTTAGTATTTCTTTTACGGTAGTTTGTAATCTGTATCTTGAAGTTAGCCACTTGGAATTAGCCACTGGGAATTGTCTGGTGCGAAACATTTTTTTAGCTAATCTTATCTGACAGCACCAGTTAGCCTGAAGTGTAGCGATGAAGTTTTCAAGTCAACTCTGCATTGTTTTTCAAGATTTGCTATTGTATCGTTTTGATCACTTTTAGGTGCTGATTTCAAGTTAGTCCCTATCTCTAATACCTGTCCAAGAATTGTGGTTTCAAATGTTGTTTATTGTCCTCCATTTAAAAAAATAAACTTGTAATCTACTAGTCATTGTGATCTTTACGCAGGCTCCAATTTCTTTTCAATTGAATAAGCTAGACATGTTAAGCAGCCTTTTAATGCTGCTGGTGTTAACATTTCAGATATCTGTGTAGGTTAGTAACTGACATTTGTGATAATCCAGTGCTATTTGTAGCGGTGGTCTGTGTAATTTAGTATTTTCGAACACCCAATGGAATGAATGTATGTCGCATGCACAAGTTTAATTGCAAACAGTGTTTTGAGGACGTGCTAGTAACAATGTTCTGCAAATTGCTTAAAACTGCAGTCCCGAAACACAAATGTCTAACAAACTTACACAGCTACCTTGCACTATATTTTTGTTCGAAAATAAAACCACGGAGCACAAGCTATGTGCTATGTTTTTGTGTAATCCTTACTGCGAATCTTGCTTTTATCGACTTTGAGGACTTATAGACTGGATGAAAATAGTGCTCGAAAAATATTTTCAATGCGCGAGGAGCACGGAATTTAAAATTTTTGTTAAAAAGGTCCATTATGGACTGCAAAAATAAGTAACAGTAATGAACGGATTTTAAGAATACAATATACAAATGCATTCTTTTTAGAAACATCTAAAGGCAGAAAGATGGCAAACATTATTTGTCCAATGTGCAGCTGCCCGCAAGTGGCTTGTGCACCATTCAGGTTCTTTAACTTGAGGGATTCGGTTTTTGGACCACAGTGAAGAGATGGTATACTTTTACGAGAAGAAAAATGTGTTGCAGGAATTTGGCACGTAGATCCGTTACCACGGTCTTGTTTTCAGTTTCATTGCCTGTCGTCTCCCCAACTCTGCTTTTCTTGCCCATGGCGAACCACCCCGTCAAGATACTTTCGGCTAGCGCCGGAGCCATGGTTTGTGTATTTTTTACAGAAGTGCCGTATACTCGGCGGAGTCAGATTAAAGACGTTTCCTTGCCGCCACCGCTGGTCTCGTTTTGTTTCCACGATGTACGGCAGTACGCTGCGACGTGACGGACGTCGTGTGTATGCATGGCACCACAATCGTGCAACGCAGGCATCCAGGAGGAGGTTAAGCAGCGGTCCGATGCACTTTGTATCCAGCGTTCTTGCCCTGTTCCTTACAGTACTACTTCGTAATGGCATGGACGGAACGGGGCTGGTTGTTATATCAAAATTGAAGTTCGATTGGGCTTTGTTCATGATTACAAAGCGCATTCGAACCTGATTATTGTGATTAACTAACTAGCACCGTTCCGCCTATATAGTTAGCAGTTCTAGTAGCCCTGTAAGAAAGAGCAAAAATGCAATTTATAAAAATGGACCGCTGTCATCACCTCCTCCTAGATGCCGGCGTTGCAAAATCGGCGCCTGCATAAACACGACACCGCAGCCAGCGCTCAGCGTATCGCTGCGGTTGAAAGCTTCCATTGCAAACTGGAAGGGCATCGCATTTTTTGGTGTAAAAATCTACACCAAATATACTCCCATTGCCAACCGCAAGTGCTTCGTATTTTTCGTATAAAAATTTACACCCAATCTGCTCCCTTCGCCAACCCTAAGTCGTCCGTATTTTTTAATGCTGAAATCTACCCCAAGTCTAACGGTGTATATAGAACCTCGATTTGGGAGGACGCTAGACAAGCCAAAAACACCCATCTGGGTTGATTTGTGTCTGGTGTGTAGTGTCGCACGCTATACCTGCGTGGGACTTATTTCTCTAAGCCATGCAACCTTACTCAGAAGCCTAAGCATACGATGACAAACCATATCGTGACCCGTGGCCCACCACCAGCTGCTCGGCCACTCCGCCTGTTAGGGGTCGTCATCACCATTATCATCCTGACTACGTCCACTGTAGGGCAAATGTCTCTCCCATCATCATCATCAGCCTGACTACACCCACTGCAGAGCAAAGGCCTCTCCCATGTCTCCCCAATTAACCCGGTCCTTTGCCAGCTGCGCCCACCCTATGCCTGCAAACTACCTAATCTCATACGCCCACGTAACATTCTGTAGTCCCCTGCTTCGCTTGCCTTCTCTTGGAATCCACGTCGTTTCCGTTAAGGACCAGCAGTTATCTTGCTTTCGCATTAGAAGCCCTGCCCAAACCCATTTCTTCTTCTTGATTTAGACTAGGATATCAATAACCCGTGTTTGTTCTTTGCCTATTCTGCCCTCTTCACGTCTCTTAACGTTACATCTATCATTTTTTCTTTCCATGGCTCACTGCGTTGTCCTCAATTCAAGCTGAACCCTTTTCGTTAGCCTGCACGATTGTTCCCTGTAAATCAGTACCGGTAAGACGGTAGTGGCCGTTGGGCCTTCTTAGAACGGTCGTTCAACAGCAGCTAGGCATTTACGCCCGTCGTCCAGGTTGTGATCTTCCCCGCTTCATCTAGTGCCTAAGTGTGATCCCGTTGAATGGTGTCCATGAGGGAACAGTCGAGCGTTTAAAGCAAAGACAGTCCACGACAGCTATTCTCTGCTTCACATCCAAATTTACATCGCGCTTAGACGGCTGCACCATATTTAGCGAAATGGACCTGGTTAAGGCGTACCGCCAGATACTCGTAGATTCAGCAGACATACGAGACTGCCATCACGATGCCCTTTGGTTTGTTTGAGTACTTGCGAATGCTTTTGGGCTCCGCAACTTGTCTTAAACCTTCCAGCGCTTCATCACTGAGGTTACGCGGGGCCACAATACTGTGTTCACGCACATCGATGATGCCTTCACTGCCGGCCCTACGCCTGAAGATTACAAGCGCCATCTACTTGAAATCTTCCAACGCCTACAGCAGTATGACCTGGTCATGAACGCCACCAAATGTGTCTTAGGCGCATCTTAGCTCGACGTTTTTGCCATCACTTATCGCATGGTATCCGTCTTCTCCCGTCCCACCTCAAGACCATTCAGGCCTTCTACACTGGGCCAGTTACGCCAATTCCTGGGGCTGGTGAATTTTTCCCGGCGCTTTGTACCCCACTGCACACAGGTGCTCCGGCCGCTCACTGACTTCCTTAAGTCAACCGCTGGCCCGTCTTGTCCTAATTTCTGGTCATCAGAAGCCCAGTCATCTGAAGGCTGTTCTGATTAGTAACATCACCGCTGAGACTTTCCCGCACCATCATTTCTGCGTGGGTATCTCGCTCTGGCTATCCTGGCACAGTGAGAGCAGACCGTGGGTGCCAATTTGAGTTCTCCCTATTTTCTTACCTTGAACGCACTCTTGGCGCCATGCACAGCCGTACCACTGCCTACCACCCATGCGCCAACGGTATAGTGGAACGCCTTCACCACCACCTGAAGGCCGCCCTAGCTACCCATCACAATTTAGCCAAATAGGTTGACGCCTTGCCCCTTGTGCTCCTTGGCTTTAAGGCCATCATCCGAGCACAGTGCAGAGTGCAGAGCACACAGTTCTCTGCAACAGAGCTGGTGTACGGTAGTACCCTGCATCTACCCGGTGACATCACATCAGCGCGGCTACCATCCTAGCAGCAAGAGTACCTGCAGCGTGTGTTAAAGACCTGCGGCCTCTTCCGCATCGCCCTCACCGCAGCAACGCCATCTTCGTTCACCCGGATCTCGTCACTTCCGCAGATGCTTTCGTTTGCCGCGACGCTGTCCAGGGTCTGCTAACCCCGGCCTACGAAGAGCCATTCAGCGTCATTCATCGCACCGTAAAAACTTACACCCTCCTTCGACATGGCCGTGAAGAGACAGTCAGTTTGGACCGCTTAGGCTGGCGTACCTTCAGACCACGACTGACTGCCTCGCAGTGTCGCCTTGCATCGGTAGCCTCCCGTCCACCGTTTCTGACACTGATTCCCCTTTTCCACACCGCGCTGCTAGCCGTCAGTACGGTTTCGATTTATAGCCGGGTGGCCTCAGCACCCTCCTTTGACTGCGCCTAGTGCATGGCCAAGGCGCGTCCGCACACGGAAGAAAAAATTGGAGGCTTATCAAGGTTAAGCCCAGTGGATGCGAAGCATGTTAAGCAGCTGCCTCAGTGCGGATGGGGCTAAGTAACGGAGACGTGGCTCTAGGTTAATCGTCGTACTTTATTCTTTGCAGCCCGACAAACACACTCTTTTGGTCCGTAAATGCATGACTCTTGGTTTGCACGTCACTTATTCTGTATTGTCTTTGAGCATTTCTACACAACACCAAGTCTAAACTGTTTCCCCACTGAGTCTTCAACGTCCTTAGCGTTTGGAGGCATCTTGACCGCATACACGCCCGGCGCAAAGACGCTGGCGCGGTTGCGGGCACAGAGACTGACGCGACGGCGGGCGCGCGCCGCTTCATCCCTGGCGTGACGTCACATATCACGTGATGCAGCGATGGTGGCGCCGCCGCCGCGTCGCGCGCGACGGCGCGAACCGAAGCGTGGAGGCCTCCGCCGGGCGACGTCCGACGGCGCGATATGAGGCCCCATCTGCAGCCGGTGTGACGTCATCACGTGACGTCATGTCACGTGACCCCACTTCAGGGTCAATGGTGGCCACTGCCGGGCGTCGCGCGAAGGCCCGAAGCCTACGTTAATATGCTTCGCATAATAAAGACGGCGCCTGGCTGCGGCACGTGAATTCACGGCTGGCAGTTGTGTCCTGGCCTGGATCCGAGCCAGCTTTCTCGCTCCTGAGGCATATGCCTACAAACCTACACACATATGCAGTGAGGCGAATGCTTTCTGTGTAATCAGGAACTAAGGGGCGCTAGTAGCCGTGAAACGCCCACCGCAGGTCTCGATTTCCCTGCCTAAAGAACAGGCGCGTGGTGCAGTATGCACCCCAGAATGGCATACGAAGTCGCTTTGCATAGCTGGAAGAGTCGAGAGGTCATCGGACCGACGAGAAAAATTTTGACCCGCCTAGCGACGAAGGGCGCAGGGATTGAGGAGCTGTACGTCCGGGTTTGGCTCGTCCTAATTTGCGGCATGGGGAATTGTGTGAGTCGAGAGAACCGCCGGGAGAACAGACAGGGCGGAAAAGGTGATAACTGTAGTGAAGCGATTTTTGCGTTTATGGTGTCCGGTGATGTTAGGCGCAAGCGGCGGCGTAGTTTCCGTACACGCGAATGTTTGAGAAAAATTAAAATAGAGATTTCATTTCTCTTCGATACGTCAAATTCAGCAGTCCAGTGAGCATTCCCGGGACGTAACCACCAAGCCAGATTAGCTCTGGAGGAATCCGACTGCTAATCCTACGCCATGTCTGTCTCCTTGAATGCAACTGGAATGTACCTAGCAATTAGAGCGGAGATTCTGGAGCTGGTAGGGTAGGGTAAACGAACTCATTCAACGTCGGGAGATGTGTGGCCAGAAAGCCCATACAAAGAAAATAAACTACACCGGACATGTGGGCAAGTTTAACGATTACAGCAGGCACCTGTTGTCGTCTGTAGCCCCACCTTAAAAAAGTAAGCATATAATGGGAGCAGAATTCTTAACATAAATCGCAGATTACCTCGGTGGAGGGTTAAAAAAAAGATAATTATGACCTTGTAGTAGGCAGCCCCGTACACAGAGCTTGACGTTCCGAATGCGGATTTTAACTTCGGAAGCATTATTACCGGAACCTGAGAAGTTCCTACGTATCACCATAAAGGATGAACTGTCTACGGCGAGGCCCTCGAGCTTAAATAATCTGGGTGGTGGCCTTCTACATGGCGGCAATATTTTTTCCACTGCTGGGACGATCACGGTTAACGGCAAGTCGCTACTAGAATGTGGCCAAATGAACACTGGCGGTAGTTTTCGGGATAACAAGATGAGAGAATAGCACTAATTGGCATAAAGGACGGTATCGATTTAAAAAAAATGAGAAAAAGCTGTACACAGGGTTCATTTCTCTTTACATTAGACAGGCCTTTGACTCAGAAATTCAAATCGTTGTCAGCTCTGTCGTCTTAAACTGTCGTTCTAGGTGGTGATTTAAACGTGTGAGGCGTTGTATGGCATGACCGATGTCCTGTGCATAGTATTAGGTCACTGCTTCTGAACGCTTTTTACGAGGTGGGTATGACAAATGGGCTCACCCAGTTCGTTTTTTTTTCCGAGCCGGTTTCTATGTTCGGTCATGCGCTAAAATTTTTGGCGTAAGACTTGGCGAAAAAAAATTGTTTCTCCGCGGTCGGGCAAAGCAGAACAATGGAAAGTACTGAACCAGAAGGGTACTTGCTTGCTCCATTCACAGCCTCTCTTTCATCACTTCTCTTTCTTAACTTCATTAATGATCTTCCTAGCTGCATTAACATCAACACCCGGCTTTTTGCAGGGGACTGTGTAATTTATGCTAAAATAACTAATCATGAAGACAGCCTTAGCTTACAACGTGACTTACTAGCGTCCTTAATAACTGCTATGTGTAAGGTCATGCATTTCTATAGGCGCTCCAACCTAATCCCACGTAACTACTTTGCGGTCTCGTTTACAGGCTACTAAAACGCACATATCTTGGATTATACCTGTCTGACAATCTTACGTGGTCAACGCACATCAACCCCACCAGTGCAGCATCCAGCCGATCCTTGGGATATCTTCAACGCTCAATGAAGTTTGTCCCAGCACATGTAAAAAACTGACGCCATTCTGAACCCACGCCAGGAATATTGCTGCAAATAGTTGCAGTCTTTGTTCGTTTTTCATATCTGCCGCCACACCACCTTATCGCTTTCTTTGCGACGCAAGACGCGACTAGATTTATCTCGATGGATCGCAGCCAGGCAGAGCTGATTCTACGTTGTTCCGGGACGTTCTAGTAACTTTGCACGCTTTATCTCGAAAGTTCGCTATCAGCTTTAAATTGAGCGCGGCCGACAGCGGCGGGCATTCTGTTCGACGACCGCCGAGCACGCTTGTCGCTTCGCCGCCCCCGAGTGATTCAGTCCATTTTGGGTGCAAGTGAGCCCAATAAACAGTTCTTTTAGAAGACCCTTTCGTCCGTCTTCATCGCTGCTTCGACTGCCGTCACCACTACGTGACAATATCATCCGGAGGGCATAAAGACTATCCAAAATCGCGCCGTTAGATTTGTTCATTCCGATTATTCATCCTACACAAATGTAATCGAAATAAAGAACCGATCCAGCTTACACTTATTAAAGCACCGTCAAAAACTAGGTAGTTTAGCCTTCGTTCATAGCTTCTACTATTCACTGCCGTCAAGCACTTACGTCACAAAACACTCCCCGTTTTCAGCTCGTCACATGAGCAGTCAGCAGGTGTGGTATACCCATTGCATAAAAACAGCAGCATTTCCGCAGTCTCTCTTCATCCAAAGAGCAAGATTGCAACGGCCTTCCCAATACCGCTGTAATAATAGAATACATGCTTATGTTCAAATAAATTCTTAAATCTTTAGACACATATTAAATTTCCGTGTACCTTTCCTCTCAAAAGTTTATCTATTGTACTTCAGTTATTATGCGGTTTTTATTGCTTTCTAATCTGTTACGGACTTCTTACCCACCGTTCAACGCTTCTTTCTCTCTCTTCGTTGCTGTGTGTTGTTTTTCTGTTGTATCTATGAAAGTATTAGAGCGTTTTCATTTCGTGAGCTGTTTGCTTGCTTTCTTACTATTTTGAACCTTGATGTTGGTATTGGGCAGACTACGATCCTTTTTTATTGTCATTTCTGTACAACGCACCCCTCTGTTGTATCTATGAAAGTATTAGAGTGTTTTCATTTCGTGAGCTGTTTGCTTGCTTTCTTACTATTTTGAACCTTGATGTTGGTATTGGGCAGACTACGATCCTTTTTTATTGTCATTTCTGTACAACGCACCCCTCTGTTGTATCTATGAAAGTATTAGAGCGTTTTGATTTCGTGAGCTGTTTGCTTGCTTCCTTACTATTTTGAACCTTGATGTTGGTATTGGGCAGACTACGATCCTTTTTTATTGTCATTTCTGTACAACGCACCCCTCTGTTGTATCTATGAAAGTATTAGAGTGTTTTCATTTCGTGAGCTGTTTGCTTGCTTTCTTACTATTTTGAACCTTGATGTTGGTATTGGGCAGACTACGATCCTTTTTTATTGTCATTTCTGTACAACGCACCCCTCGGGTGTATCTATGAAAGTATTAGAGCGTTTTGATTTCGTGAGCTGTTTGCTTGCTTCCTTACTATTTTGAACCTTGATGTTGGTATTGGGCAGACTACGATCCTTTTTTATTGTCATTTCTGTACAACGCACCCCTCTGTTGTATCTATGAAAGTATTAGAGTGTTTTCATTTCGTGAGCTGTTTGCTTGCTTTCTTACTATTTTGAACCTTGATGTTGGTATTGGGCAGACTACGATCCTTTTTTATTCTCATTTCTGTACAACGCACCCCTCTGGTGTATCTATGAAAGTATTAGACCGTTTTCATTTCGTGAGCTGTTTGCTTGCTTCCTTACTATTTTGAACCTTGATGTTGGTATTGGGCAGACTACGATCCTTTTTTATTGTCATTTCTGTACAACGCACCCCTTTTGTATTGCCCCCCCCCCCTTTTTTTTTGGGGGGGGGGGTTGGGGGCGCGTCTTTCAGGTTATAAAATCAATATATAAATATGAGCTGACTGACTAGAAAGTTAATGCCGAAATAAATTTTTATCCACGAATCTGCATCCCGCAATCTTTTATCCATGTCTGCGCAAATGGAAATATGTTAGGATTGGGTTTTAGCAATCCAAATGATATAATGGCCTTGACTTTATAGGTACCAAGCATTAGTAATCATTAAGTAGTTGCAGGCAATATTGGTTTCAGAAAAACAGAATTTACCTAATTGGACCAAGAAGCTTATTTTGTTATGGAAGTGGTAATTATTTATCTATCACTACTGGGTTGAATGATTTCTTTCCTATATTTGAGGATCCTTGTTCTTTATCAGCATCGACAGCCTGTAGGCCATATTTAGAGGTAAGGAAGGAGGTTATGAAAGGCGCAGCGGCTTATTAAATCATTCAGGGATAAACTTTTATTACTGGTTTCGGATTGTTTCCGTACGAAGTGCCTTTTGCTACGCGCTATAAAGGCAACCTTTAGGTTAAGAGAACTTTATGTTCATTAGTTCAGAAATAAACTTGATTTTATAAAACATTTATCACAAGGCAGGTAGGGCTAGCTTGTAGAAACGGTTGAGAGAAACCGGCACAAAACTTGAAAACGTATTAAAGACCGCCAAAAATTTTTATCTGTCACTTTATCGCATAGAATAAAAACGAATGACGAAGAGGTGTGCACCTGTAAAAGTAATAATATTACATATATTTTTTGTCATAGTTATAGGGGATATACAGAGAGTAAGCGAGGCTCTCCCCTCTACCCCCCTGCCCCACCCCTCTCAGAAACAAAAAAAAAAACGAAGTGAAAAATGCATTGGCAGAGCCGTTTAGCGCCTACAGAAAACAAAAGTGCACTCGACGACACTTTATCATCATGGCTCAAGATTCAAAGAAACAAAATTGACAACGTTTGCACAGAACATGCGCAGAAATTTGGTTTGTCAAAAGAAGCTAGGTCACAATTTTTGCGAAAAAAACAAGAAAAAAAGACCAATAAAGAGGATCGTACTGGTACCACAGCCATGGAATAAATTGGTAACCCAGTCAAAAGTGGCAAGTAATCCCATTTTTTTCTACGCGAATTTTCGCTCAGTTCTTACAATACAATGGAGCGTTCCTATTATAGGGACACTGGTACGGTTACAAGAAATGGAAAAGTGCCGTAAGCGGGACAGGAATTATAGTTTTGTAGTGTATTTTGAACCCTCATTCAGCTCATGGACCAGACGGGATTTGTAATCACATTTTAAAACGCTGTTTAACACAGGTTGAATCGTTTTTAGTGATATTGTTACAGACTTGACGGCGGCGACTACGGGAGTTGGGACGAAGACAAGGACATGGCACATGTTGGTGTTGGTGGGCTAGTGCCTTCCAGCTAGCGGCTGCCTGCCTCTGCGTGACCGTGTCTATAAATGTTTAGGACGTTACACTTTGGTGGAGGTCGCGGATTCGACACCCCAGCGTCCTTCACGGCACCGCCACTGCCCTGGAGCCCCTGGAGCCTCGTCATAGCCGCCGCCTAGGCGGACTTCCACCACCGCCCGTCTCCGTGCAGCCTGGGGATGAGCTTGGCTCAGCGCTTCACGTCCTTATAAGCCCGGCTGCCCAACGACCTTCGTCCACCTTTGTCGGGAGCCGAGGCACTTCGCTGGCGCAGCGCGTGAGGATGTTACCGACTGGCTTACCTACTACCAACAGGCGAGCCGATACAATCGCCGACGGGTGGGACTCGGCCGCTCAACTCGCCAACGTGGTATTCTTCGTAGCAGACACCGTCTTGATCTGGTATGAAAATAATAAAGATGCGCTCACCACGTGGGAGCGCTTTGTTACTGAATTTAAACAGTGTTCGGCGATTCCGTCACGTGGAAGAAGCCTTCGCTCATAGGGCGCAGCAACTCGGCGAAACGTACACTACATACGCGGAGGAAGTCCTCAGACTGTGCAACACCATCAACTCCAGCATGTGTGAGAAATATGTGGTCGGTCATCTCCTGAAGGGCTTTACGGATGGTGTTTACAATTTTCTTATCGCCAATGACGACCTGGCGACCGTCTCCTATGTCATACGTCACATCCGTGCGTTTGAAGCGCGAAGACACGCCGCATAGCGCCAAACATTGGGCCGGTGGCAAATGTCACATCCGTAGCCAGCGCTGAAGATAGCCTTTCCTTGGACCTAACCTAGACTATTCACGAGATCGTTCGTGAAGAATTCCTACGACTTTATCCTCACGCACGGCACACATCACCCGTCTCCTCTGACCCTTATCTTTCACAACAGGCCACCTCCACACTGACTTCACAGCCCTGGCTTCCCTCCCATAATGCATCTCACGTCACTGTTTCGACCGACTGCCCACAGTCGAATTTGGATGGACCTCTTTAGTCGGTGCTTTATGATTCATGCTACAACCATCGCCCGTGATCTCCCCGCTTTTCCAGACAACCACCTCGGATGGCTGCGAGCATTCATATGTTTATTGCACTCTTGCTGACATTTGCGAACCTTTTCAGGACCAACGTTTTCTTCGCCCTGATCCCGTTTGGTACCGGTGTGGCATACCGGGCCATATTTCTCTATACGACCGCAGTCGCCCACCGTCATGGTACGGACGCCCCATGGATCCTGTCGCACTCAGTGATCGCCACTTCGACATCTCTTGGCACTGGACGCCTCCTTCGCGCTACCATTACTGCTTTGTCATGCAAGCGTGTCGTCAGCCGCCCGCAGGCGGAAAGACCGTGGCGTCATCTCCAGTGATAGCGTGCTGGGGACATCAGTGTGCGCCCTTACAGAGTGGAAGATTTTCGAGATGCGCTCGCTCCGCTGTCGCTCCTGCCGGAAGTCATCGCCTTAGGCGCTTATCGCATGAGCCATGTGTGGGCGGTAACCTTTAAGGACGCAGAGGCTGTGAAGAAGATTGTAAACGTCGGCGAGCTCAACCGTGATGTCCGAATGATCCCCGTGCAGAAAAACAGTACTAAAAAAAACGCCCTGTTGGAAGACTAGGAAGTACGACCTGGCAATCGTTGCTCGATGCGAAATCCCTGTTTCCGCGGCCAGACATGGCCGCTGTAGCCGCTCCGACGGAGCCAGTAATTACACGTCCGTCACGCTCGGTGGCCGGAAGTGGAATCCCGCTTCAGCTAGCAGGCCAGAACTGCGGACGGAATCGAGGTAACCCATGCCAATTGTCCTTCGACGCGCGCAGTAAGCTATCATTAACGGCTGATGTAATAGTGGCGCAGCACGCGCGACGGAAGATAAACAGCGCGAGAGCAGGAGAAAAAAGGTGGCCTGCGCAGGGATTGAACCACGACCTTCGCGTTATTATCACTACGCCCTAAGCAACTAGCAGGCCAGAACCTTTTTTTCTTTATTGCCTGACTTCTGCAAGAACCACAATACACAAATACACTTCCACGGCACAATGAACAATACTTAACACTATCCGCCTGGTGGATTGGGGCTTCGTCATAATAAAACTCAAAACTCTCTAAGCGCCACCAATGGCTCTACTCTTTCGAGCCACTCGGGAGCTTCAGGAGCGAGTTTCTGAATTTCAGTATACTTATACATAGACTCCTGAAAATAGATCCGCGCTAGCTGTGCATCAGGATCGCAATGATATCCTGCCATTCTGGAGCGCCAAATACAGTGGAGGCCAATTAGCATAATAAGGTCGAATGGTGTCCCATCCTCACCCTCTACGGGCAAGTACCGTATTCCATGAGAGTCTAGCGGAAATTCCTTTTTTAAAGTCCTTTGCAAGATGTCCCAGAAGTATACCCCCTCCCAACAATGCAAAAAAACGTGGTCTATTGTCTCCGGTTGTTTACAGATTAAGCAATGTGGTCCCCAAGGTAGAAATAAATGCTTCCCCTCCAAAAAGTTCCTTACTGGTAGTGTTCCGGTACGGAACCTAAAGAAGAATGTTTTTGCACTTGGCGGCACCTGCATCGCCTTCATACGCTTGAGTACGTCGCCTTCCAGGTCTCCACTGTATATGGCCCTGTACATAGGTTGTGGAAGAACTACATCGCACAAATTCCTATACAGCTTCTTCCTGCTAACAGAAGACAAATACTCATACGAAAACCGTACAGATAAGAATTGAACATTCGCGACAACCTCTCTAAAGTATCCAAAGATACGTCCCGATAAACTTTCGGTTGAGACAACAAAATCCGGCAGTGCATTTCCAAGCGTTAATTGGCACACAGTGCGCAAGAACGGATCAGTTACATCACGCACAAAGAAAAGTCTGCTTACGATCAGCCGCAGAAATAAGTGCCCCAGATTCAGGCCACCGTCCTTCACCCGCCTAAACAAATTCGTCTGGCTGCATCGTTCCCAGCCTGCAGCCCATAAAAAACGGCAAAGATCCGGTGCAATCTCTGTACGTTCATCCTTGCACAATGCAACATTTGCAACACGTACCACAACCTAGACATAAAAAACTGATTACACACTGTGGCCCTTGCGCAAATTGATAGATGTGGCCCTTTCCACCTCTCAACCTTTTCACGCATGGCTTGCGTCTGTTCTCTCCAGTACGGTTCGCTATCGCGATAACCGTCTAGCGGGGGCGCCCAAGTACTTTACTGGGGTCGTCACCCAGGACATGTTTGCGAAATTGTGGGGCTTCGTCGGCCATTCTCCGTGCCAAAGTCCCAGGGACTTTGACCAATTCACTTTACTGCCTGTGACTTTGGTGAATTCTTTTACACATGCCACGGCCTCGGTTACACCTACCCGATTCACTGTGATCACTGCGACATCATCCGCATAGGCCAGCAGATTAACTTCTGCCGCTTGAAGCTGGAAGACACGAATTTTCTCATTTTTCATGATATTCAAACACAGCGCTTCGATGTAAATGCAGAATAGAAGGGGGCTAAGGGGACAACCCAGGCGCACCGAACGCTGCAGGACGATGGGGGGCCCCAAACTCTTGTTTACAATTAATCTTGTCGTGCAGCTCCGGTACGCCAAGGCCACTGCCTCGCGAATAATGGACCCTGCATTTACATGGTCGAGTATGCAGAACAGGATTTCGTGCGAAACACAATCAAATGCTTTCTCAAGATCTAGCTGAAGTATGCCTACACCGCTATTTGTATGATCACAACATTCAAGCCACACCTCGCTATATGAATATTTGGTAACAATGGAGCATCCCTAGATCCCACACGTCTGGTGAGGACCGACTATATCTTGAATAACTGACTGTAGTCTACGGGCTAAAATCTTCATGAGAACTTTATAATCTACGTTTGTGAGTGCGATAGGGCGATATGCTGTGACCTGTTGTAACTTTTCTGCTTCATCATATTTAGGAATTAACACGGTGTGGGATTTACCGTAAGACGGAGGCAATTCATTTACTTTGTAGGCTTCATTATACACTGCTGTCAGTACTGGCACTATTTCGTGTTTATATGCTTTGTAAAAGGCCGCACTTAATCCATCAGGTCCAGGTGATTTTCCAAGGTTAAAATTTTATATCGCATGCTCGACCTCTGACTCAGTTGTTGTTGTTGTTGTTGACCTCACACAATGGCACATACCCACAAGGGGGATTGGCCATAACCAGGCGGTGGCTATTTATCGGCAGCTCCAACCTTTCTTTCTCTTCGTCATCTAATCGCGGTAAAGCGCCAAGAAACTTTTCCTTGAATGCGCTCATATTCACTTCTTGCTTTGCAAACAGCACCTGATAATATTCAAGAAATGCCTGCTGGATATGACAGCTTTCTCCAGATAACGCGCCACCCCAATCAATATTTTCAATGTGGTTTCGCTGAGCATGCGTTTTTTTCAATTCCTAGCGCTCGTTTTGACGGTGTCTCCCCAGCTGCTACATCTTGCGCCCTAGCCCGCACAAGCGCGCCACGATAGCGTTCTTCTTCGAAGAGTTCAATTTTGTATTTTATTTTTCTAATGTCGTCCATCCATTTTCTAGGCTCTTCGCTTTCTTTTTCGACAAGTTTAGCCAGTAGAGATCTTAAAGTTTCTTCCTCACGCTTCTCCTCTTGTCGTATACAGCTTGACCTTTCGATCGCTGCAATCTTTATTTGTTGTTTGCGAAGTTCCAACTGCTGCCATACTTTCAGTTCCCCGCTCGTCTCTAATTTGCTGATTTCTTCATTTACTTTCCTGCTAAAGATGTCGGCTGTAATGAGCTTATTATTTAATTTCCACATCTCCCAAGAAAACTGATTTCCTCTTTTCTTTGTCCCTATCCCACACTCCACTAAACAATGATCAGAAAATGATAACGGTACTACACTGTAGCTACTGCATTTTGAAATAACATCCGGTGACACATAAATGCGATCTAGCCGTGCATGGCTTGACCGCTGAAAATGTGCGAACCTCACACAGCGCTCGCCTTCTAAACATTCCGCCACATCATCGAGGTTGCACGTCGCTATAACTTCTGAGAGTGCCTCAGTGCTTCTGTCCTTAAACGCCCGTGCACTGGTTTTATCACACCCTCTCAGGACGCAATTGAAGTCACCCATGACGATCAGGGATTTCTCACAAATTAAGTACTTTTGTAGGTTTTGAAAAAAAAAATGTCCTTTCATTCACCGCATTTGGAGCGTACACACAAATTATGCGCCAATATGTTTTGTTGTACACGAAGTCGACCAAAACACACCTACCCGATGGACACGCCATATATCCCTGATCCTCAAGTCCCGGTACATTCTTAACAAAAATGACAGAGCCCGCACACGGATCATAGATTTACGGATCATGGCCACCTTTGTCCGCGAACAAGAGGATAGGAAGTGGACGTGGAAGGGCTCCAATGGTGAGACTGAAAACGAAATAGACTTCGTCCTGGGGGCTCACGCTCGCATTCTGCAGGATATGGAGGTAATCGGAAATGTGCGTTGGGGCGTCCACAGGATGGTGGAGCCTGGAATCAGCCTTGAATTTAAGAAAGAACGGAGGATACCAATGAAACGAAAGCTCACTATCGAGTTAGCTGCAGGAGGCAAAATACAGGAACTCGGGATATCGCTTCAGAACAGACATTTGGCTATAACTGAGGACGACGAGCTTAATGTTCGAGCTATGAACGATAATTACAGAGCAATCATTACGGAGTGAGCTGCCGAGGTAGGCGGTAGGGTATTTTGATAGGATAACGGCTAGCTCTCGAAGAAGACAAAAGATCTCAATATAAATCGCCAAAGCATAAAAGCATCAAATCCTGCACACTGAATCGAACTGGCAGAGCTATTAATGTTAATCTTTAAACGCAAGGTAACTGACTTAAGGGAGTTTTAAACGAATAGAATCGAGCGTACTCCAAAAAAAAAAAACGAACGGAGTTAGCCTATAAGCGGTTAAGCGGAAACTGGGCAGAGACAAACATTCTATGTATGTGTTAAAAGACAAACAGGGAAATGTTATTAGCATTTTGGACAATATAGTTAAAGTAGCCTAAGTGTTAATCACAAATCTGTACTGTAGTCGATGTAATCAGGAAGTACATTATATAGGCAGTATTCCACAGCAATGACATATCCCGCCAGGAAGGAAAGAGGAAATAATGAAAGCCTTCGGAACAATGCAAAGGGTGATAGCAGCTGTTGAGGATCAGATAAGAGCAGGCCTCTTGAACGACAGAGGGGAGATTGTGCTAGAAAAATTAGCCGCCCTGCATACACAATGCCTTATGGCCTCAAGCGTACCAGAAGCTTCGAAGAACGCTAACATTGTCTTAATAAGAAAGATGACGTCAAGGACTAGCAAAATATCAGACCAGTCAGCTTACTGTACGTTGCCTATATGGTACTTGCTATGGCAATCGCAAATATAATATTGACAACCTTAGTTCATTGTTTTTTTCTAATTCTTTGCTGCTTAGATGTACCATGTTTTGATGTGTTAGTTATGTGCTACAAATTGACTCGAGCTCGTGCTTCGTTCCTTATGTGTGTTGATTTGCCACCGTGTTTTTAATGTTTGTAAATAGCTAACGTACATACACCATCGCATCAAATAAATACTCCACCACGATTGTTCGACTCTTGGAAGTGAATGAAAACCCGTCTAGTCAATGCACCCATGTCAAAGAAACGTATCTTCGTACGTATAGGTACTGAGACGTGCATGAATGAATAAACTGCCAGCATGCATTTTACAGATATCCCAATTAAGGGAGTAGCGAAGTATGTTTCCAATGAATTTCCTTCGTGCATGGCATGCGGTCGTACTGCCATCATATGCGGCACCCATTCAGACCCAAACACGCAATGTACGGCGATAGTCCTGGAGATGGCACGTATCTAATGAATGCACAGGTGTCTTGGAAACGTATCTTTGAGTTATGTACTAAGGCATTCATGAATTAATTTTGAGGGTGTCAATTACAGATGGATGCTCCAATTAAGCGAATAGCGAAGTTGCCCGGGACGCATTCAACGTTATAGACGCTAATAGTTGCCCGATACACCACCGCCTTCGCTCTCTAGCCAGGGTCAGCAGTAGTTAAACCACAGCTAATTTTTCACATTTTTTATTATTGGCCATCGCGGTGACTCGCGGGTTGCAGAGCTCGGCTGCTGACTCGAAAGACGCGGGTTCAATCCTGGCCGCGGCTATGTCATTTTGATGGAGATGAAATGCTTGAGGACCGCGTTTGTACGATGTCAGTGCACATTAAAGAACCCCAGGTGGTTGAAATTACCCGAAGCCCTACATTGCGGTGTTCCTCATAGTTTGAGTCGCTTTCGGACTTTAAACCTCATCGGTCAAAGCATGCCAAACAAAAATGGAGGACGCTTAAGCTTCATCTTTAAGAATGAGACGCGAAAGCCTGTCGCAGCGTTGCCGAGGAGTACACGGAACGCCATCGCCCGTTCAGCGCGATGCGTGGCCCGTTGGACAATTTAAGGAAAGGACACCTGTCTCGCATATCTCGGCGGACACCCGAACCGGGCTGTAAGAGAAGGAAATTGAAAGGAACAATTGCTTTTAAGGAAATGAAATAATGCCTGTCTCCCATTTTTCGCTGGACACCTGGATCGCGCCGTAAGAGAAAGAAAAATTGATTCGATCAATCAATCAATCAATCAATCAATCGATCGATCGACCGACCGACCGGCCGGCCGGCAGGCCGGCCAGCCAGCCAGCCAGCCAGCCAGCCAGCCAGCCAGCCCTTAACGCTATCGCGTTAAAATCACTTCCCTTACGGCGCGGTTCAGGTGTCCACCGAGATGCGCCATTTTTCGCTCATGGCCAAAGACGCCGTCACCGACGACATCGGCTTTTCTGCGACACGAGCTCCTTAACGTGATAGCGTTAAGATGTCTCGCGTTTTGCTGGGATCACAACACAAAGAGGAGGGTCCTCATTTTTTTAAGAGACCCAGGAATTGAACATAGTTTTGTTTAAAATACGTTTTATTCGTGGAATAACTAGCGGTTTAACAAGCAGTTGAGCAAAGCCATCGCCACTTCGGTGCACTCTGAAACTCAGTTCTAGGTGCCATGGTCGCATCCAGGAGGCGGGTACTCTGCGGCCAAAAAGGAGCTCCGTTTCCTGTCGATAAGCGGTGTTTCGCTGCGGCTTCGGTGCTGGTGGCTTCGTATCATCGGCACAGTGTGCTGCAACACTGCGTCGAGCACAGGATCTCGGCTAAGATCTGCATTTAAAAGACGATTCCTAAAAGAAAAAGTTGATGCCGGGTGGACAGGCACAGGACGAAGCCGAGTTCAAAGCGGTTAGCCTTCTTATATAGGCTAGTGTAGGGCCTAGTGCAAATTCGCGAAGTATTTCACACGGGGTACGACATCCAACAGGGACTTGTGCGTGCTGCCAACGGCACTTCAATTGGGCCAAAGGTGCGGCAGGTTTGGTCTTCGCGCTTCTTCGTCAGGCCCTCTTTAATCAATTTTGGCCTACTGTAGGGCTGAGAATGAGGAAAGCAAGGAAGCCTTATTTATCAGCAGAAGCCTAACTGCGTTTGGTGCAGGAGAAAGCTCTCACCTAAACCACTGAAATAGCTCTGGCTCTGCGCCACATACTGCCACCTTAACCCCGTAAACTTTGTATTCTTACACCTTTGGTTACAGGCGCGAAAACATACACAACACAAGGCAGAAAGACGGGACGGAGCGCCACTTACAACTGATTTATTTGAAGGCAACACGGAAAAATATATACCATCTTACACGCAAGGAATACTATCATCCTCAAAATTGATATGACTGCGAACGGGTGAAAAAGTTGTTCTCAGCCTTATACAAAGATATGAACGTGTCGCTGACGCACATGCTTCCTTTCTTTGCAATGTAAAAAGCTTCGATTAATTCTCTGGCTTTTGTATTTTTGCTTTTTGATAGAATTCGCGCACCTTGTGGCCTCCGGCTTCGCATGCCTTCTCTGGGAATACGATGATGAAAGTGTTAGTGCCGCATAAAGGACTACACGGGGCGTCAGCCCTCGATGCACATATGTGCTCGTTATACGTCATGACGCCTCAGTCGCTAAAGTGCCTGTATTATTTTTTGGAATAAGAGTAGTGGTACGCTATATGTCTGCTTATGTGGAATAATTGGTGATGTTGAGTTCAATGTATATCTTGGCTTAGCGCCCAGCCGGCTGACAAATAATATCAAGCAGAAAAATATGTATTCCGCACTATTGCTTGTGGAGTCACTGACATCTCTGAAAAATTCAACCAGCGGAAAACGTCTTACGGTGTCATATTGCATCGAATTTATTTTTCACTTCCACAGTAAATCATAATCAATTGGTCCTACAGCATTGGCTGCTGCATGCAGCCTTTTAGTATATTCAGACTTCATTAACTTTCGCATTTCTTGCTTGCATTTTCGAAATACGTGATCTGTAAAATTGTGCCAGACTTTGTCGACCAGAGCTTGGTTCCGATTGAAAATTTTGAAACTCTCGAAAGGCGGCGACGATGTCGTCATTACGAGAAATTCTGTCACAAAAACGTCCGTGAGCACCAGGCGCGTTTTCCCTGCAACAAAAGAGCACTGTTAAAAGAAAATATGTGACAGAGCAGTTTGTGGGAGCTAACTCTGGAGGTTTAAACCGCGTTCACTATTTACGCCTTCTGTGTTCCTGTTACTGACATCGGCAGTCTGCGAAAACTCGTTGCTGGTACTTCATAGCCAGTTCGCACATTCTAAAGAAATATGCCGCAGACTCCACTAAGCAACTAATAAACCGACACTTGCCGCACAGACCACTGCCTTCTTATTAACTGGAGGTAGAAAACGTAGAACTAATGAAAGTTACTACCTTAAGGGGCAAGTCAAGAGCACTAGAGTCACGAAAAAAAAAGCGTAGTAGTATTTATTAAGAAAATGAGTAGAAACCGTTTTCACAGTGCTGTTACATTTTAGAAAGGTGTGTACGATAGCCTTGTTAAATTTGTATACACATTGAAAATATAAATTTGTAGGCAGTTTGGCATGTCTAAACGCGGAATGCAGTGCAGTAGTACTTGTTATGTTGAGCAAATAGGGTGCTCACGTTTTAAAGGTATTTAACCTAAAGGTCTTTACCTTAAAGGCCACCGATCTAAAGGTATTTGCCCTGAAAGTTTTTACCAGGAAGGTACTTGCCTGGAAGGCCTTTACCCCGGTGAAGGCCTTCCAGATGTACACACTGGGAGGTTGGCTACAATCCGGTGGACAGGTGGGCCGCCTGCCACGAAGCAGTCTTCTGTGACGTATATACGTACGCCCGAAGTCATAAAATAGGACCAGTAGTGCTACTAAGATAAGAAACTGCATGTTCAATGCGACTAGTGCCGCACACCAATTCGAACTACTAGGGTATGCTGGTCGTAAATCACGCACTTTTGCGTAGACATACCAGGCAGGGCGCGAATCATGCGAGGCAACGGTATCGAAGAAACACACCGGATACACACAAAGCTTAAAAATGCATGAAAAACTCATATCAGAAAGAGTCCCGCAAGCGGGACACGCGTACTGCGTGTTGCACGGTTAAATATTTCTCCCACTTATATACTCGGTAAATCTGCCTCGCAGTAACGGGCTAGTGGCTCTTACCAGTTGAGCTAAGAAAACAGCCTTATTTAGGAAGCCGCGATTCTAAAACAGGTTAGCCTACATAGCCGCACGGCGCTCAACAGGTGTTAAACTACAAAACCATTTTATTCACACTGCAGTCTGTGTCAATTATCTTCCACGACTTTGATTTAGGGTTAAACGAGCGGTTACAAACCAGATACTAATTAGCGACCATAGGTAGTAAAAAAGGCAGGAAGGGCCGACGTTTACTATTTACCTTAATGAGGGCAGCAAAGATTTAGTAAAAATTTAGTATACTGTACTCACAGTTAGCAACTGCTGCAGTTACTACCTTTTTACTATCCTGTCTTTTAATAGACACGGTGCCGTGGTGTCTCTGCCGCAGAAACCGATCAAACATAAAACGTTTTCCGTCCAATGCTTGGTATATGTAAGCTTTTGCTCGTTTCGACGCGAATAATGGTAGCACGAAATGCCACATAATGAAACATTTGTCCTACTCACCTGTCGTAAATGGCCGGAATGACTGAAGAGCGGGAAAATTTAGAGCTAAAAAATGCTTCGTTACAAAATTGCTGTGTTATGAGCTTCTTGGAAGATTCGTAGCCAATGCGGTGCGATTAGAGGGGCTTGAAAACTATCTAATTTTGCAGTACGCTTTGTTTTCTCACTTTTTTAAGTCATTCCATTTCTTTATGATGGCTGAAAAGTAACAGTTCGGGAAAATGCATGGAAAACTTGAGGCTCGTGCGATGAGCTATGTACGACGCTAGCAAAATGTTATGTGCACAGTTATTTCATGAATGAAAGGACTGATTTCACAGTGGTAGGATGGCTACGCAGCGACGAACGGAAAGATGCCATATTGAAAATTTTGCTTTTAGAGTTTCATAAATACTTCCCTAATAAGAATAAGAAGAATGGATGAGTCTTTGAGCCCGACTGTGGACTGCTTCAAGGTCGTTTAATGTGGATGACATGACGCGGGTTCAACATTATGGACCATATTATAGCTTAGATCGAACGACTTGCTTGTAAGCGAGAATGTCACGTGAAATAGGGCGAAGCGAAGGTGGAATTCAAGGAATCAAAGTGCTTTCTTAGCTAATCATATTAAGTATCAACACGCAGCTTTTGTTAGGTGATTAGATAATGCAATGCCTAATTATTTCAAAGGGGATACGGATGGTATGAATGTACAATTTGCGGTGAAGTAATAGACATGACAAATGAGCAGCTTTATTGTGCGCTTTTGAGGCTTGAATGTAAGATAATGGTTCACAACCAGGATTTTCGCATTATCATGATACTTCAATGTAATTGCGCAGTTTACAAAGAAAACTGTGCCTTTTGACGTGCTCATTCATTTTAAGTGGACTCACTGGCAGCATAGCCAATTTTAGGTACACTTCAATCAGACGTCCCACTGCCCATTGCAGACGTAATTTCCAAGAATTTATCATATTCGAAATGCAACTGCCCGGCTCCGTTTCTTCATCTCTTCTTTGCGCTGCCTATTTGGCTAGGCTGTGAAAACGCATTTGATGAAGCTTCGTCAAGTTTTAATTACCAATTAAGCAAGAGAATAACACACCTGAATTCTTGACAAGGTCGAAATTCGCTGATATATCGGCAGGACTGGTCCATCCTTCGCCATACGGTGCTATTAGTGCTGTGACGTTAAATGTTTCCACAACAGGTCTGCCGTAAGAAAGGTTGCCTGTGTAAGTTGCAAACGAGCCAGCGATGGGCAGACTGCAGAATACGTGATCCCAAACATTGCGCCGGAAGTCGCAAATATGGACGTCGGAGTTGTG
Source organism: Amblyomma americanum (assembly GCA_030143305.2). Classification (NCBI taxonomy): domain Eukaryota; kingdom Metazoa; phylum Arthropoda; class Arachnida; order Ixodida; family Ixodidae; genus Amblyomma; species Amblyomma americanum. The sequence continues at coordinate 52,568 of JARKHS020015734.1, forward strand.
TGCGAGAGCACCCTTCATAACCAGCGTCCCGTCGGTCAGGTTGAACCTGTACTGTGTGGCACGTTCGGTTTTGTTGAACGGGTCTCGAACTGAAAAATACTCGTCTGGCAGAGGTGCAAACGACTCACGCAGGAAAATTTGACCTAAGAACTTGCGTATCACAGATTCCCTGTACTGAACACCTGCAAAAATGAAAAAGACATTAATACCACGCTGGAAATTGAGAGCACTTTTTTCTTTGATACTGCTCTGATATTTAGAATTACTGAGGAAGTTATGACAGTGCTGCAATTTTGCTGCAGCAACTTACAACCTGTATCTGGCAGTATCACTGTTGTTTTTTTAGCATTTTTGTCAGCGAAATTTTCACTCAGTTGCCTTGAAAATTAGATTCCCTTTAAAGACGTCAGTCACATTACGTTGAGACAGGAGGCGGTTTCAGCTAGTGCATCTTAATTAGACTGCCGGATAAAAATGCCGGTAAATCTACCATCCTGGGTATTAGGAATGAACAGCGCTGTTGAGTGTGCATTTGCTCGTTGACAGGTGCGGTATGTCGCCATTGTCTAGTGACTCCAAGCTGGAAGGACAAAAACGAAATACTACTCAAGTCCGCACCCGATAACCTCACTTGCATTACTTCACCTGAAAAATCGGAGCCACTCCCCAACGAGATTATTCGGTCCTCCTTTCAATATCTTTCCTAATCTTTCTTGTGGTCGTAGTTATCCGCAGTCTTTCACCACGGCGCCCCTCATAGCCTTAGTCGCTTTGGGACTTTATACCCCCATAAACCACAATCTGTCTCGTACGTCCTACGATGGTCGCCACTGAACCGATAATGCAGGCCCTAAATAGCTGTGCTCTAAAATCGCAGACGGGTAAGAAATTCACGCAGTCGCCTTTGTGCACGGCATGCGGCCTTGCCAATTGCTAGTCAACTCGACACGATTTTTCACTGTTGGGCATTTGTTTTCGACGCTCCTTGTTTCATATCTTCGCAGGACTTGATACAGATTAGCATAACTGCCGTGCTTGAAGCCGGCAGTCAAATGTTGATCACCGTACTTTCTTTCTTCGGCGTGTTCATTTCTCATCGCCCTAAAAAGACAGGTGGACACTGTAACCTGCATGTCGTGTTACCCGCCCAATCAAGATTACCCGCCGGATTTATGTGGTCCAGACACGAGCAGATACACAAGCTAATGGTGACGTTCATAAATTCTGCGGCCTTAGGCATGTTGATAAGTATACTGAGTGCTTCAGAAATGTAGTTTACAAAATTTCAATGCCTACGGCCTGGCGTACGTTGTTGTCTAAACTTAAATCTTTTGGATGTTTAGAGTTCTTTACCCCGACGATTCAACATGCCTGGCCGCTGCAGTAGGTCACGCGAGGATAGCAAATGTTCTATTCACCCAGCCAAATGAATTGATACCCGATTTGAAGAAGTCTGATATATTCCTCGGCTGCTCTACGTTAGAGAGCCCGAGCGGCCATGGAAGCGACAGGGATCCCGGACTAGGGACCCCTCCTATTATTTGTAAAGGGCTGGCCCTTAAGTCCAGTTCCCACTCCGTCTTGTAAATAATAATAAATAAATGTTTTTCGCAACCACCACCACCTGTGCGGAAAAGTTTTTGTATATACACCGTTTACAAGACAGGTAAAATTAACGATATCCTAAAGGCGAAACGCATGCAGTAATTTTTTTACTGGGAACCTATGCGAAAGTTAACAGGACACAGGCGAAGACGACTCTACAAACACGTGCTGTCAACACTGGTTCAATTCAGAGACGAGGTACATTTATGCTATAAATGCACATGCTCAGGACAATGCACACAATGAATGCTACATAAGCTACATATGAGAGTCATCGAAGTTTTTTAAGTCATTTTACCTACTCCGTTGTTAGCGCGATAATAATTAAAATTGATTTTTCGGGAAAGGAAATGGCGCAGTATCTGTCTCATATATCGTTAGACATCTTAACCGCGCCGTAAGGGAAGAGATGAAGGGAGTGAAAGAAGAGAGGAAGAACGAGGTGCCATAGTGGAGGACTCCGAAATAATTTCGACCACCTGGGGATCTTTAACGTGCACTGACGTCGCACAGCATACTGGCGCCTTAGCGTTTTGCCTCCATAAAAAGGCAGCCGCCGCAGTCGGGTACACTTCCGCAGTTTTTTTGTACCAGCCTTAATTTTTACTTTATGGTGGTTTTCAGAAATGGCCCTGCCCTTAAATTCTTTTCGCGTCCCCTTGTCTTGCGCAGTATGCTGGCATTCGAAATGACGGCTTCGTTGTTTCAGCATGTCACCAGCCATAGAAAAAAATGCACCGTGTGCCACAATAGGCGGGTGAACTCACACTTCTGTTGACTTCGTACCTGGTGTGCAGATAACACGGGGTGCATGAGCGTGCTGCATGTGCTCAAATCCCTCCATTTCTGTCGAATTTTCCAGTGCCTCCGAAAAAGACAGTGCCCCAGCACTCCTCCCGTGTTGCGGCTGCCTCCTGACCCAGTGCCCCCCCCCCCCCCGCCCCCCAGCTCTTCGATGTACTTGAGGCGCATGCGGAAATCCTTTCTGCCGACCATGTGGTCGCCTCCGCATAGGAGACATTGCGTGCTGCATTGGTGTCCCTCCACTGGGTTCTTCACTCCGCATGCTCTGCAGGTCTTCGCCTCTGGCGTCGGGAAGACGTTCGAGTGGTGTCCTTGCGTTCAGCATACGTAGCAAAATTGTCTGGTTGGTCTGTAGGGGTACGTTTTGTACTGCTCTCATCTGTAGACGACTGATTTGGGAAGGAGGGGGCCGTCAAAGGTAATGAGCGCTGCAATGTCAAAGGTAATGAGAACAGCAGCAGCAAAACCGGGGACGGAGCCGGAGCCGCAGGCGACGTCCCAGGTGGCTGAGCTCTGAAAGAGAACGAAGCCACTCACCGAGCCGGGGCCGCAGCCACTCACGGAACCAGGGCCAGGGCCGGAGCCAGTCCAGGGAAAGCTTGTTTCCACCGCTGGGGGCACCATCTAACGTCAAGGGCCAGAAGCAGCAGCAGCAACAGCAGCAGAAGGGCGGAGTAAAGGTGAGCTGGGGACGCTCCCCAGCTCACCTTTACTCCGCACTTCGCCCCCAAATCGCTGTTTTTGTACTCGGATCAGAATAACACCAATAATAATAAGAACGAAACGGAAGGCGTGAAAACCCTCAAAAAGGAGCTATAACTATGTCGCGAAGAAAACAGACAGATCAAGAAACACATAGACGATCTCATAAGGGAACTGCAGGCGCCGAGGACAGGTAACCCACCGCTTTCGCAGTCCCCACCAGTAGTGAAGCAACAGCCACAGCATCCAGAAATGAGCTTCAAAAGTAAGATGAAAATGTCCGTGCAGAAAATGCAAGAGCAGATGAACCAAATGAAACAGGAAATGACACTGCAAAACCAGAAAATGGCGATGCAGGACCAAAGTTTCCGAAGCTACACGAAAAATGAAAACACGCCGAGAATAACTAGCGAAGCCAGAGACATGATTTACCAAGAGAGAAGATTCGGTACCGAAAATGAAGCGCAACCCAAACAAACGATAATTCACCATGGCTAGACACGACACATTAGAGATCTGGCAGTGGAACTGCAGAGGCTACCACAACAAACAAGGCCTACTGCAACAATTCATAAATTCGCAACGAAATTCTTCCGACATAATAGCACTGCAGGAGAGGAACACCGTGCCTGTGCTCAAGGGACACGCGCCAGGAAAGGGTCGCATGGCTACGCTCGTTAGCAAAACGTTAGTCACCATAGCACACGATGAAGTCCCGGAAACGCGGATATAACATACCGTCACGGAAAATACCCAAGAAAAAGAGGAAAGAGAAAAGCACATTCGTTATAAATCTGTATAGTCCGCCACGGCAGAGAGACAGAGACTTCCAGAACCTCTTTGCAGGGGCAAGCAAATTGGCAAAATCTAATACTCTGCTCATAGTGGGAGATTTGAACGCCCGCGGACATAGCTGAAGATATCAAAGAGACAACAAAAAGGGGGCGCAGGTCAGCGAGGAAACCACAAATTGCACCCTGCTAATGGATGAAAATCATCCAACGCGCCTGGGGAACAGCGTTAGCCCCGACACATGCCCAGATCTGAGGTACGGCAGAGGAGCAAGGTAGCTAGACCACGTGGGAAGTGACCATTATATAAAGAGAACGCAAGTGTCAGCATAAAATGTCAAGCGCAAGATTGGAACAACCCGAATAATAGACTGGAACACCTTCCGAAAGGACTGCAAGCAAAATGGAACGTGGGATAACCTCCATAGAAGATTGGTGCAAGCATCTGAAAGACATAGAGCAGAGACACTCAAAAGTGGACAGAACAGAACAAACACCGGAGGTGGATTCACGGCTCCTCAGTCTTTGGGAGGCAAGACGTGGACTCACCAGAAGGTGAAAAAAGCAGAGAATAAACAGGAAGCTAAATGAGAAGATTGCAGAAATCACCAAAGAGACAGAGGAGTATGCAATGAAACTTGCAAGACAGAGCTGCCAACAGTTTAGCAGCCCGCTAAACGGCACCTTAAGCACAGCAAAAACGTGGCGTATCCACAAAGCCTTAATAGACCCTACAAAAACCAAATCGGAGAGCAACAAAACCATTCAAAGAGTAGCCCATCAATATGAAGGAACAAACAAACAAGTTTTGGAAAAAGTCCGTGTCAAGTCATACGAAACGGAGCGACCCGAAGCGTACACGGGTGAATACTGCGGCCGGGAAAACTCAAACCTGGACAGGCCGATTACCAGGGAAGAGGTCTTTGTGGCCATCAAGGCATCAACCCGGAACATAGCAGCGGGCGCAGACAAGATTAGGAATGCACTACTCCACAACCATAGTGATGAGGCAGTCACGCAGCTGACAGATTTCCTCAATGCGCATTGGGCTGCAGGAACAGTGCCGAAAGAATGGAAACATGCGGAAGTAGTAATGATACCCAAGCCTGGCAAGAAGCTACAGGTAGAAAATCTCCGACCGATATCACTTATGTCATGCCTTGGCAAGCTTTTCGAACGAGTGGTAACAAGAAGACTGCAGCAGCATATGGAAGACGAAGATCTGTACCCCCGCAGCATTTTCGGATTTCGCACTAAATTATCTATGCCACATTTCCGCCTACAGATTAAAAAAGAAGTCTTCAGCAAGGTGGTGGTGGTGGAAACTTTATTACATACAGGGGAGTTTAGGACGCGCAGGTCTTTGGGCCCCCGCACGGCCCCACTGCACTCAAACGTTCATGTCCCGGAGGCTCAAAACGCAGGCAGCCCGGCCTGTGGCGATGGCTTGCTTGGTCGGGTCCTTGGAGCGCAGTAGGGTCTCCCAAGCCAAGTGGTAAGGTGCTCCTGGCCCCGCGGGAGAGGATCCGCCGGGCAGAGGAAAAGGATATGATATAGAGTGGCTTTGGGGTGGTGGCAGAGGGTACAGGAGGGGTTTGTGTGGACTTGGTGATAGCGCGAGCGTATATACGGAGAGGGTAAGGTGCGTGTTTGGAGCCGCCTCCAAAGTTTCTGATGATAATTGTCGAGGGAGGGATGGGGTGGGGATACAGCCGACGCTCGGCTTTGCAGGCCTGCGTCGGTTCACTGAAGGAATGCATGCGCTCCCGTGAGAACCCCAGATCGGAGGCCGCCGGTGCCCAGTTGAGAGAACCTCGGGCTAAAGCGTTGGCAGCCTCGTTTTCGGGATTCCCGGAGTGGGCAGGCACCCATATGAGCTCCATGTGGCGGGGCGGGAGTGCGGCGAGGGAGTTCAATATGCGAAACGCAGGGACGTGAACTCTCCCGCGGGCGAAATTTAGAATGGCAGTTTTAGAGTCCGATAGTATATACCGGGCCTCCGTGCGCGTGATGGCTAGGGCAATAGCGGCCTCTTCATCCTCCTCCGAAGTGGCAGTGGAAGATATGTGAAGGGTAGCAATCGGTTTTAGCGAGGGGTTCGTGATGGCTACAACCGCGCCCTCGCTCGTGCATGCGGCATCCACCCAAACGGCATCCGGTTCCATGTCATTGTGTTTGTGGAGCGCCCGTGCGCGAGCTCTGCGGCGGGTTCGTGGTAGGTGGGGTGCATATTTTTAGGGAGAGGCTTTATAATTAGTTCGCGGTGAATGTAGTGGGGGACCGGGAGCAGTGTGGGATCCGTGGCTGGTATCCTGACGCCGAGGGTGTGTAGGATGTGTTTGCCGGTGGTGGTTCTTGCGAGACGTATGTATTGTGTCTGTCGGTGGGCCTCGATAAGCTCACTTATCGTGTTGTGTAGGCCTAGCTGGAGGAGGTTTTCGGTTGAAGTATTTAGGGGTAGGTGTAGTGCTGTCTTAAATGCTGTTCGGATCATGGCATCCAGAGTGGAGATTTCTGTGGCCTGGAGTTTCAGGTAGGGGAGTGTGAAGAGAAAGCGGCTGATGACGAAGGCATGAATGAGACGACATAGGTCAAGTTCCTTCATGCCCCGGCGGTGTCCAGAAACTCTGCGGATTAGGTGAGATATCGACACCGCCGTCTGAGTTTTTGGATGGTGAGAGCATTTTCCCCATTGTTCTGGATGTGAAGGCCCAGTACCCGGAGAGTGTGTACCTCAGGGATGTACCTGTTTTGCAGTTTCACGGTTATGGGGGCTGTGGGGCAGTTTCGGGTTGTGGGGCGGAATATGAGGAGCTCCGATTTCTCCGGAAAGCATGAGAGTCCGATACTCCGCGCCTGTGTTTGGGTGAGGGTAGACGTCGACTGCAGAGTATTCTCTATGTCTCCATCACTGCCATGGGTGGTCCATAGAGTGATATCATGAGCATAGAGTGTATGTCGAAGGTGGGGGATAATTTGTAGTTTGCGGGCAAGGGGGATGAGTGTGACATTGAAAAGGAAAGGGGAGAGGACAGATCACTGGTGGGTGCCATCCCCACTAAGGGTGTATGGACGGGATGTGTGGGGACCGAGTGAATTTCGGCCATGCGGTTAGTAAGGAATGCTTGCATATAGGTGTACATGCGTTCACCTATGTTCAAAGGGGCGAGCGCCGCCATGATCGCTGTATGGTCTAGGCGATCAAAGGCCTTGGAGAGATCCAAGGCGAGGACAGGTTTTGTGTGGCCCGGTATGAGGCGGTCAAAATATCCTGTGCGAGCTGGAGCATGGCGTCCTGGGCCGACAGGTTTGGACGGAAGCCCACCATGCTGTGCGGATAGAAGTCTTGCTCCGTCATGTGTTGGGTGAGTCAGGCGAGTGCCACATTCTCCAAAAGCTTGCCCAGGCATGATGTTAGTGAGATGGGACGAAGATTTGCAGGTGTAAGGGGTTTGTGGGGCTTGGGAATGAATAAGATTTTGGCGTGACGCCAGGATTGTGGAAGGGTGCCCTCCTGCCAGCATGTGTTGATGTACCCCGTGAGCTGGGCAGTCGACTGATCGTCCAAATTGCGAGCATGCTATATGAGATACGGTCAACTCCTGGAGTGGAGTTAGAGCGGAGAGTAAGGAGGGCCGCTCTGACTTCTGTTTCCGTAATCTCCGCGTCGAGATTGGAATTCAGAGTGCCGGCATAGGGCCTCAGGGGGATTGAGGTACCGGGAGTTGTATGTGTGTTCCTAAGTATGTCGATGAGTGCGTCGGGAGAAAGGTCGGTCCTGTGTATAAGGCGTGTGACGTGGTGTTGTGTGGCTGTTTTGGATTGCTTGGGGTCAATTAAATGACGGAGGAGTTGCGAACTGCGTTTGGAGGACAGATTGCCAGCCATACTGTCGCAAATACGTCCCCAGTTGGATCGGCAGAGCTCCTCAGAGTGCTCAGAATTTTGTGTTTGCAGTGCGGCCAGCCGCTTTTTAAGGGTTCGATTGAGCTTTTGCCCTTTACAGCGCTCCAGGATGCTATGGTGGGCCTCCCATAGGTGGGCCAGGCGAGTGTCGAGGGTGGGCGTATTTGGTGTGGTGTCAAGCGTTCGAGTATGTGCGGAGACATCGTTCATGAGAGATGCCACCCACTGGTCAATGTAATGGGGGCGTCAGGAAGGGCCGCCCGTGCAATGCGGACCGCATCGCAGTTGGCGAGTTTGTGTGTTAGCTGAAGGGTCGTTCTTTGTTTGTACGGCACTGTAACGGAGATTATGTAATGATCGCTCCATAATGTGTGATGCGTTATGTTCCACGTAATACCCACAAGGATGCGGCTCAGTGTCAAGTCCGGGCTGGTGTCAGCGCTGACACTGTTGCCAATTCTCGTGGGAGTATTAAAGTTGTGTATTGTGAGGCGGGCTTTTGTACCAAGGACCAGAGCCGCCTTCTTCGTCACGTAATGGTGCGGTAGCCCCAGTCAGTATGCTGACTGTTGAAGTCTCCTCCGAGAATCAATGGTTGCTCCTGCAATACGATGGAGATCGCGCTGTAGCGTTTCCAATGAAGCCATCGGGTGAGACGGTAACTGATATATATTTGCAAAAAAAGATGGTGTGGAGTGTGAATCTGGTATGATATCTGTAATCACGCAGGGCGTCTGGGAGGTGATATGATGCGTTTGGTGTGTAATGGAGCGATGTATGGGTGTGGAAGCCCTGGGAGTATTCGTTGCGTCCGAGTGAGCGGATGTGTAGCTGGGAAGTGTTGCAGGGACATGTGTGTCCTGGAGGAGGAGGATGTGGGGCCTTGGAAGTGTGGGGAGGAGGAGTTAGAGGGGTGGGCGTTTGCCCCGGTAGCTGTGGCAGTTCGATTGGAGAATTGATAAGGAATTAGGTGGTCGCCCCGCCATACTGTAGCTTGGGTGGGGTGAGGGTAGGTGGGTTGGGTAGGGGGCTCTGTGGGGTAGGTGGGCGGGATTGATGGGGTGGATTGAGTAGGTGCAGCGAGGGAAGGACCGGATCTATTGTTTGTAGGCGGGTGTCGTGCCATGCGAGGCTCATCTAAAGGGTATGCACCATGCGCGTAAATGCCGCTTCAACTTGTTGTTCGAAGTGTTGGGACAGGTGGTCGATGAGGTGATTAAATTTTGCCTCCAGACGCGCTCTCATTTCGGCGAGCTTAGCGTCCATGCGGGCCTTTAGGAATTGAAGGTCGGTTTAACTGACGGGTGGTTGCTCTGGTGGATGTTTTTTCTTTGGTGGGGGTGAGGTGGGGGTTTGGGAGTCCGATTGTTCCATGTATTCAGTGGGTGTTTGAGGTAGTAGCGTGGGTTGCGTGGGAGGGACTATTGGCGGAAGCGGTAGAGGGGTAGAGGTGGGGGTCTTGATGAGAGAGGTAAGACGACTCACCTCCTCTCTCAGGGCCTGTAGCTCCCGGTAACGGGGGTCCACCTTTCAGTTTGTTGCCTGTTACTCTGTCCGCCCAGGAAAGTTTTGGAGTCTGTTGGTGGCAGCGACAAGACGATGAGCGTGACCTGCTGGAGCGACGAACGCTGGAGCGGTCCGCGTCTCGCTCCGGTGTGCGGGAGATGTGCTGTTGCGGTGAAGTGGGCGGTGAGCGACGTCCCCTTGCTTTGCAACCTTTATTACTCGTCATGTGGGCTCCTCCACAGAGTATGCAGGCTGGGGTGCACGTCGGGGTGTCCTCTCGGGGGTACGCTGAAGTGCACACACATCCGCGCGATGCCCTGGTTTTCTACAGTTTGTTCAAACGTTCAGGCGTCCTCTACATAAAGTGCAGCTGTGGAGTCCGCCTCCGTAGGAGATTGTTCGGGGCACCGGACCCGCCCGGAAGGTGATGAGGTTCAAACGGGTCTGTCCCATGCGGCGTGCATCAATGATGGGGACTCCAGGGTTGCCCGGGATGAGGTCTTCAGGAATCTGTGCTGGGGTTTCTTCCCAGTAGGCGCTAGTGATTACTCCTCTTACTGCACCATCCGGGGGGGGGGGGCGATGTAGGCGGTGACGGGGTAGGCTTGGGTTCGAATTGAGATTTGTTTGATGGCGACCAGGCATAGCGCGTCGGCTTGATGCGGGGTACTCATCGTGCAGGTGTTGTTTAGGGGTGGATACGCAAGTTGGTGGCGTCCGGGGCTTGGAGGTCCTTGGCTGCAGTTATCAGGGCCAGGCAAAGCTGGCGCGGTTGAAGGTCGTTTAAGGTAAGTCCCCCGTTGGAAGGAAGCACGATTTTGTAGGCATCCTCAGGCAACCGTGGCTGACGTTGCGACCTTTGCGCCGCGAGACGCGTTGCGCGCAGCTGGGACGCTTGGTGTACTGAATCGTCAGGTCTTGAGCCGGTGGTGGCGTTCGCCTGGTCCTGGATTTTCAGTGCTCCTTTCTGACGAGCGGGTAAGCTCATGATAAGGCTCCAGTCCCTCGGATCGTAGTCCTTCGGGTTGATTGTCTCTTCGATCACGTGGACCTCCATACTGTCGATGTAGGGGAGGTAGAAGCAGCTTAGGCTTAGCGCACAGCGGCGCGAGGCCTAGTGCGGCAGCTGATTGGCAAGGGCGGTTTTCGGCCCGTCGGCCCACTTAGGGGGGACCGACGGCCACCAAATTTGAAAAGATACTTGCGCTCACCATTATGAACGGTTCACTGAAGAGATGGGCACTGCGTGGGTCGTGGGTCTTCAGCAACATTCCATACAACAGAGAGAACATGATAATGGCCCTGGATTTCAAGGGCGCATTCGACAACGTTAGCCACGCAGCCATCCTGGAAGGGCTGGACAGTCCAAACAGCGGCAAGAAACTACACAGTTATGTGAAGGCATTCCTCTCAAATCGCACGGCAACAGTGGGATTAGGAGACCTGCGAAGTGACAGTTCCACGCCCCCCACAAAGGAACCCCACAGGGATCCGTCATTTCACTGATTTTTTTAACATCGCAATGATAGGATTGGCCCGTAAACTAGAAAACATCGAAGGCATACAACACACCATATATGTGACGATATCACGGTCTAGATCAACCAAGGCTCGCTAAGCCAAAAAGAGGAACGCCTACAAGCAGAACAACGTGCGTAGAAGAATACGTCAAGAACAGAGGCCTCGCAGGTTCAACGGAAAAGCCTGAGCTCCTGAGAGTGAGGTGAGGAAGGGGATCGGAGGAAGGCCTCAACGTCATCCTCGAAGGGCAAAAATACCGAAGAAAGAACTAATCAGGGTGTTGGGAATGTGGGTGCAAAGCAACCAGCGATACACACTCGCAATCGGCCTCCTCAAACAAGCAACAACGCAAGTCACCCGAATGATCACCCGAGTATCGCAAAGAAGAAGCGATATGAGGGAGGTGGACACGATAAAGCTGGTCAGAAGCCTCGTGATCAGCCGAGTCACGTACTCCCTCCCGCACTACAACACCAGCAAGGGCGAAAGGGACCAAGCCGACACCATCGTGAGGAAAGCCTAGAAGACAGCCCTCCACCTACCAGCCACCACATCCACGGAGAAGTTGCTGGCCCTCGGACTTCACAACTCGTTCGAGGAACTCAAAGAAGCGCAATTAGAGTCAAAAGACAGGCGCCAGCAGCCGACCACTGGCAGAGCGCTCCTCATTAGACTGGGGCATCAAGCAACGCTGAGAGCGGCGCAGAGAACAGCAAGTCTGCCTGATAATTTCCTCAGCACCATCAAAATAGTCTCGCTCGCCTAAAATATGGATCCAAATTTACACGCAGCTAGGCGAAACGCCCGAGCGAAATATGTAGGAAAGTACTTGGCAGTCAAGGCGAACATGGTCGACAGAGACGCCGCGATGTGCCCCCGATGACGGCGAGCTATGGAGCAACAAATTGTCGCGACAGTAATATGCTGAGCCTATAAGGAGATCACTTGCGTATTGGCAGGGGACAGCACTGTAACCGAGGGAGAGGAAATGGCTGTGGCTATAGGAGCCGCTGACGGCTATCGTGCGTATAAGTCCTTAAAAATTCTCAGAGATTCGAAAGAGGCATGCCGTAACTATATTAACGGCAGAACAGGTCATAAAGCGCTCCAAATTCTATTCCGCGCACTCCTACCCAAAGACCACATTAGACACACCATTTTCTGGGTACCGGGTCACATCGAGATAGAAGACAACCAAAGGATCGATAGAGTCGCTCGCGAGTTGGTTGATTGTGAAACTTTATTTCCAGCGGATATAGAGGAGCGACACGAAGTCGCCCCCCGCTCAAACGGCGGCCGCTATCCCTTGGGCAGCGGCGGCGTCTTCAGCCAGCTGGAGGAGCTTGATCTGTATCCCCGGGTCGGGGCTGAGCAATAGAGCCTCCCAATGAGCAGAGTCGGTAATGAAGTGCCTCGCGAGTAGGGACTGCGGGCAGTTCCAGATCATAGAATTTAGATCGGCTTTCGCATCACAATTTTTGCATTTGTTTGAGTAGAGTCCTTCCGAATAGAAGCTACACAATTGGGGATTTGGGTAGGTGTTAGTTTGAAGTTTACGCAAGGCTTTGGCCTGTTGCTTGGAGAGCGTTTTATCTGCTGGGGGAATCTGAGTCTTGCAAGCCTGTAGTGCTGCAGGATTTCTCTGTAAGAAAACAACCTGTCCTTGCCAGAGTATAGGGCGGGCGGGCTTCACGACCCAGCTCGGCGGGACAGTTCTCGAGCTAGGTTATGAGCCGCCTCATTACCAGCAAGGGAAGCATGAGCAGGCGTCCAGATTAGGCGAATGCGCCGCGTGGGCTGATAATTTAGCAGAATTCGTGCTGCTTGTGGGGAGATTCTTCCAAACGTGTAGTTACGTATAGCCAATTTTGAGTCGCTGACATTGGTTTCTGCCGAGGATCCCACAATGGCTAGAGCAATGGCTGTTTCTTCTCCAACATGTGTGTGCTGAGTGCGTATAGTGCCCCCAGTTATGAGTGTACCACGTTCCGTGGTGACCACAGCTACCCTCTTGTCAGCCGAAGAATCTGCTGCATCTACGTATACCACAGAGGTATCATTAAGAAAGCGTTTGCATAATGACTTGGCTCTCTCTGTTCGATGTTCAGCGTGGAAATCTGGGTGCATGTTCCGAGGTAGTGGAGGAATGACCAGAAGCTGGCGTATATGTTTGGGAAGGTCAGTTGTGGGTCCGCCTTGTCGTTCGTATGTTATGCCTAGTGTGGACAGAATGTGTCTTCCAGTTGGTGTGGCCGATAGTCGTTCGTACTGCGAGACGGTTACCGCTTCAATCATCTCGCTTAGGGTGTTATGAAGACCGAGACCTAACACTTTCTCAGTCGCTGTGTGCATGGGTAGCCCAACTGCCTGTTTGACGCATTTTCTGATTATGGCCTCCACTTTTTCTTTTTCAGCTGACTTGAGATGTAGGTAAGGGCATACGTAAGCTATGCGGCTTATCACAAAGGCTTCTACTAAACGGAGAGTATTGCTTTCCTTCAAGCCCGAGTGGCGGTTACTAATGCGGCGAATGAGTCGCATAATTTGCTGCGAGGTTCCCTGAAGCTTCGGAATTACGTCACCATTGAAGCCGTGTTCTTGTAGAATTAGGCCCAAGATTTTAATCTTGGGCACTCGAGGAATGGGGACTCCGCGAATACTGAGTTCGATGGCCGGTGGGGTTTGCGCAAGGGATCTGATGTTGCGGAATATGAGAAATTCAGATTTGGCTGGAGAGCACCGCAGCCCCCTAGGGTCTACATAGTTCCCCACGATATCTATTGCATGCTGTAGTCTCTCCTCGATTTCGGCATCATTGCCCTCGGCGGTCCACAAGGTGATATCGTCAGCATAGAGGCTGTGGTGGAGTTGCGTAACCTGCGCTAATTGGTGTGGAAGTTTCAACATTGCAACGTTGAAGAGAAATGGTGATAGGACCGATCCCTGCGGGGTTCCCTTGTTGCCGAGGGGGGAGTCATGCGAGTGGAGACCTCCTACTTGAAAATGCGCCTTTCTACCTGAGAGAAAGTCGCGGATATAGTTGGATGTGCGGGCTCCCACCCCGAGTTCATGAAGGTTCTCCAAGACCGCATCATGTCTGACATTGTCAAAGGCCTTTTCCAGGTCAAGTCCAAGAATTATTCTGGTGTCCCGCGTTTTCGCCTCAATAATCTGATGTTTAGGCTGAAGCATTACATCCTGCGTAGAAAGTTTTGGTCGAAATCCAATCATGGTTGGAGGGTACAGCTCGTTCTCCTCCATAAACCGGTTGAGGCGGGTATGAACTACGTGCTCCATGAGCTTACCTACACAAGACGTGAGCGAAATCGGCCTGAGGTTCTCAAGGCTGAGTGCCTTCCCTGGCTTTGGGATGAGAATCATCTCTGCCGTTTTCTATATTTGTGGGAAGGAGCCCTCCGACCAGCATTTCTGCATATACTCAGTGATTGTAGCGACACTTCATCCAGGTTGCGGAGGATCTTGTTGGATACTGCATCTGGGCCAATGGCGGATTTGCAGTTTAGCCTGGCAATCTATGCGCTAACCTCATCGACAGTAATGGGGGAGTCGAGCTGCGTGTTTTCCGGACCAGCATAATCTGGGAAGGCTTGGATAGGAGCATTGCCAATATATCTATCTTTAAGTTCAAGGAAAAGGTCCTCTGGTGGGCCTGCATACTCATGCACAAGCTTCTGCAGGTTCTGCCTCTGGGTGGTTCTGCTACCTGTAGGGTCAAGTAGATGACGGAGCAAGTGCCAAGTCTTAGAGACTCCCATATTGCGATCCATTTGGTTGCATATGTCATCCCAGTTTTGTTGAGTAAGTTTAGCTGCATAATCCTCGATCTCCTTGTTTAGCCTAGCTATTCTTCTGCGGAGATTGCGGTTCGCGAGTGCACTAAACGAGCACTCTTGAACGAAGACCCGGAGGAATTTTTGAGGGTAATCCCGACGTACTCCTACATCCTAAATTATTACAGAGGGACGAGACTAAAGTATCTTCCTCCCCACAACAAATTATATCAAAAAGAAGCAGTTTACGGGCTTAAGCTGCAAACCAGAACCTTTCCCATTTTACACATCCTTAGCACAATGTTCCCGAACCAATACATACTTCTGACCATGGTGCGGTGCAACACCCGCCCTATACCAAATTACTTGAGAATGTGACAGAAATAAAGCATTCCATGGCTCAGAAAATCTGAGTGCGGAGCAGTGGGAGAGTGTGCTCTCCAGCGGGAACTCAATCCTCCAAAGTGAATTGGTCATCCATGCCTAGCGAGCGGCCAAAGTCGGCGGTGCCCTGGAATAGGGGCGCCGACCTCTGCAAGACGGAGGGAGACATCTGCTTGAAGATGAAGACCTCTGTCTGACCGAGAGACCTTGTTAGAGCAATAAATTGTATCCTATCCTATCCTATCCTATCCTATCCTATCCTCCTGTGTCGTCACGCGCCTTGAAATTGAAATTGGCTTGTAGGAAAGGAAATGGCGCAGTAATGGTCTCATGCATCTCGGTGGACACCCGAATCGCGCCCGAAGGAAAGGATAAAAGACAGAGTGAAAAAGGAAAAGAAGATAGAGGTACCGTAGTGGAGGGCTCCGGTATAATTTCGACCACCTGGGGATCTTTAACGTGCACCGACATCATGCATCAAATGAGCGCCTTTTTTGCGTTTTGCCTCCATCGTAACGCTGCCGCCGCAGTCCGATTCGAACCCGGGTATAACAGCTCAGTAGCCGAATTTCCTAACCACTGAGCCGGAGTACCCGGGTACCAAAACCGACAGCGGCGCCGCGTTTTGACGGAGGCGAAACGCAAAAGGCGTCCGTGTGCTGTGCGGTGTGAGTGCACGTTAAAGATTCTGAGGTGGTTTTCCCCGCATTTATTTAGAGCGCAAAGCTAGAGAGGTGAAGGCAGGCAAAATCTTTGCGGCTGTCGCTTGTGGAGCATTGGGCTCTAAATTTATGCTGTGATGTGGACAGCCGGGAAAGGAAATAACTTTTGCTAATCTATTTCCTCACTGTGTTGCTGATCTCGTCGGGTCCAGCAGACGCCGGAACTAGGCCCACGTCTTGGAGAGATTCATGCCTCCTTCCATTTCATGGCATATGTTGCGCCAATTCTGTTCGCATAACTTAAATGCGTAACCTTTAATTTCTTTGTTGTGTCTCGCGATCTTCCATCTGAGGTTGCGATTCCACCTCCGCTTTTTTAGCCGCCTTTCCATGCTATGCTTGGCCTCCCACATGTGGAGCAAACGAGTGTGTGCTGTAGCCGGGGCATTATTCCCTTCTAGCGTTTTGGTCGCCTCACCAACGTGCCTCTTGAGAGCATCCGTGCATTCTCCTAGGTTCTCAATTCGCCCCAATTCCGCGGCTCCTCTCAGCACTCTGAAGTGATCCCATTCCGTCATGGCCGGTTGTCGTGCCCTGCGCATTTCGACGCCTTCTTTTAGGGCCGAAACCATAATGAAATGATCGCTTCCAAAATTTTTTTTCACTCCAAAATTTGTACCACTCTAGAACTCTTAGGTTCCTAGAGAATGTCAGATCTGGGCAGATGTTTGCACAGACGCTATTCCTCACCCATCGTGGGCTGTCCAGGATCCGTATGAAGGGTGTGTCCTAGCCTTGGGTTTTGGGTTTTGTTTCCCGTAACCTAATTCCTGGTGCTACGCGTTAAAATTCCCTACAGTTATCAGGGGGCTATTCTCCGCTACCTTGATGGCTTTGCGTATCAAACGTCCTAATCTAATTTTGTGCTGCCTAGGCGAGCTGTGCAAACTCAGTAAAATAATTTAGGGTGCTTTCTTTTGCCTGTCATTACTTCTAGAAATACATTTTCAATATCTCGCGAGTTTAGGTGGTGCTATATGCCTGTATGTTGCGTTTAACGAAGATGGTTACGGTTGATTTTACTCCTCTATCGCTATTGAACGCCTGATAACCGGTTGATTTTGCGCATTTTCCAGTTTTCTAGAGGGCAATTGCCAGGGGTGTCTCATCTATTGGTGCGAGGTACATCTCCAGGCGCGTCCTTTTACGCTAGATCCCGCGACAGTTCCCCTGCCAAATTTGGTTCTCGTTTGTGCGCCTGACCATTTTGAAGCTGCGAAAATGCCTGCTCAATATTTTGCTGCCACGCGTTGAGGGCTACCATTTCGTTCCTTAGTGATTGCAACTCTTCGCCTTGCCTTTGCCCAGTACCTAGGATCGCCTGGATTTGTGTTTCATATGAATCATGAACTCATTCATTTTTAAATTCTATTTCTTTCGATTTTATACTTTCATTTCCAATTCCTGAATTGGATCTGCTTTATGAATTTCGCGTTTCACCGGGGGTGGGAAGGACGCCTCCGTTACCATCTTTCCTCCTTGCATCGTCTGTGGCCGCGGGGGGTTGCCTAATTACGGACAGATGTTTCAGGGGAGGGGGCCTCTCCGTTACGATTTTATCTTCCCCTTGCGTCAGTGGCGGCGTATGTGGCCGTGAGGGGGTTTGCGTAATTATTGACAGCTGTTGCGGAGGAGGGGGACCTGCTTTCACTGCTTCAGTTTTTCAAATTTTGTTTCTCGGATCTTAGTGATTTGACAATCCCTCTTAACTTCTCTACTGTTTTCTTTACATCCGCAATTTCCTAGTTTTTATTATAGTTTCTCTTAGCCTAGGAGACCCCGCCCTTGAAGCTTGCCCCTTTGCGGTCTTGGCTGGCGCTCCTCTTCCACAGGTTGGTCGGGTGCCTCGACTTCGAGCGCCTCCTTGAGCGCCCCTTGGTGCAGGAACCCGAGGGCTCCCTCAGTGGCGGCGGAGTCTTATCCCTTGCGCCGGACTCCAGCTTGGGAAAGGAGTCCTCTCGAACGCGGAAGTCCTCTCGTTTATTCCTCTGGCACCCCCTGTAGCTTGCAGGCGGGACTCCTCTTTGCGCAGTCTTTCGCTCCCATTGCCGCTTCTTCACTTCGTATGGAGTCCTGCACATCTCTCGACATTTTCGGTCACCCAATATGTGGCCTTTGCCACATAGCTGGCATTTCGCCTTGCATTTGTGGTCTCGTGCTGGCTTCTCCATACCGCAGCCTTTGCATTTGTAGTTGCTAGGGTCCGAGAAGACGTCTTCCCTGTGGCCTGTGGCCGAGCCTGCCGCCGGCGTTGCAAACCTCGTACTTTTTACGGTACAGATGGCACCTTAAGAACACCTCGTGCAGAACGATGTATCTTGGAAGTTCTCTCTCTTCGAAGAGGATAAGCACGGCTCCCGACTATTTGCCGAGCCTGCAAACGCCTAAATTCTTCGGGTTGTTGCGCCGGTACAGTCTGTACATAATTTCATCGATGGAATACTCTAGCGGCACATCGTGGATCACGCCCTTGCCGCTGTCTTTCGGCGTCGCCACGTATAGTGTTGTTGCTATATTCTCGCCGTCGAACATTATGCGCGTAAGGCTCGCGTACCGCAGCTTTCTCTCCGTGTTCGTAGTGAGTACGAGAATCGAGTGTTGCTTCATGTTTTAGGAGTCCACGCCATCCTTCTTCTCACGTGGGTTGGACCCGCCGGCGTTTTGATTGCGTCAGTCAAATAGGCGGTGCCGTACTTGACTAGGCGGAACAAGCCGCCGCGTAGCCGCAAAATGATCTTTTCGGCGCCATTCGGGATCCGCGTTATCTGCTGGTCAACGGAATTCGCCGACATCTTTCTGCCCGCTGGCTTTTCAGCAGCGCGTTCCTTCGCAATATGCTGCGCGCTGTTCTCGAGCGGCACATATTTCCCTTTCTTGCTGGCGCATCCCTGGCCGGGCACATCAAATTCCTCCGTTCAGATCGGCGTTCCCTTTACCACTTCCATATTTCGAGCTTTGGTCGACTTCACGGGGCTGGGTGTGGTCCCCCGATGGGGTTGCCGCGAGCCAGGCGCGCCACAGAAGGCTAGACGAAATTAGGTCTAGCTTCGCCACGTCGTCCGCCGAACACAAGAGACCAAAGAAATCGGAAAAAAGAGTCCCACCTCTGGTAGCCCTGTGGTCCTCTCGATTAGATCCGTCGATTCGACACAGAAATCAAGGTCACAAATTTGATGAAGCGCCGAAAATGATCGAAACTGGCGGAGCCTATGAAAGGCACGTCCGCTCCCTCCGACGGCTGGCTGAGATCTCTCCCCCCGCACCCCCCCCCCCCCCTAATGATTTTGACGAAAGGAAGGGTGCATAATTGGCTCCCTGGGGAAATGGGCGCCTCAGTCGCGCTTTGAGGTACGTGGCGGTGGTGTGAGAAAGGTGTGGGCTGCATGCATTGGCGCTAACAACATTGTGGCAGACACGCAGCATTGCAGCAATAAGCCGCAGCGTTCATTGGGTGACCAGCCTCTCGCGATCAACCATTAATTTTTACCGCCACCTGGCAGGGTGTATACGTTGCCTAGCCACAGTGCGGAACGCGCCTTGGCCTCTCAATGTGAGAGGCCAAGGCGCATCTACCACCCGATACGCCACAGCTTTCGCTGTCTAACCAGTTTCAGCAGTGGTTGAACCGCAGCTAATTTTTTTCTGACTGGACTACACAGCTTATCGAAAACTATAATGATGAACCAGCAGAATGAACCAGTTGGTTCCACTAAATCTCATTTCTGCCACTGTCATCATTTTAGAAATGTGACTGATCGACGGGAGTTCTGATACCAAGATTGCAACGTAGCGCCCTCTTAGGCGACGTTTACGGCCTCCTAAATTTTGGTTTCTTCTGCATTGCCATAAATGACCTCACTCATAAACTTGCCCTCGTATTGTGAAAAATTACTAGTTGGGCTCGTCACCTAGTTAATTATTAAAAAGCAGCAAGAGTGCTTAATGAAAGAAAAATGTGTCTCCAAGTGCAAGGAGTCAATTCTGGTTCATGGGACTTAACGTCCCAAAGCGACTGAGGCTATGAGGGACACCGCAGTGGAGTGCTACGGTAATATCGACCTTCTGGAGTTCTTTAACGTGCACTGATTTTTCACAGTACACGGACCTCTAGCACTTCGCCTCCATAGTAATGCGATCGCAATGGCCAGGATTGAACCCACGTCTTTCGGATCTGCAGCCGAGCTCCTTTACCACTGAGCCACCGGAGGCTAAAGTGAAATGAATCGTCGCATTATCTTCAGCACAGACCCTACCATTTTCATTGAGAGAAAACACAACGCGCACTCTCTGTACTCCACAGAGGAACTGAGGTCGGGAATTTGCTCTTTTGTTTGCGTAGGTAAACACCTTTCGTTTGGTATCAGGATTTAATTATGCTGAGGATTATGCGGAAGCAGTGGGGTGCTTTAATTGGGCGCTTCTGCTGAACACATTCTTGTCATATTATTTCGAAAGTAGAAATTCCAAAATTCGGTATTCCTTACCACTCGGCGTTTTTGAGGATCCCCTCACTCCTGTAATAAAACATTTGTTTCAGTGTCCCGATTTCCTTGAAATTTTCAGTTTAACATTAATAAATTCTTCATGACAGCCGCCATTAAAAGCTGCAACATCAATTTTCTCAACAATAAACAGTGTTGTAAGGCTCTATTAGGAATTCGGCTCTAAAAGCACTGATTTCGCCTTGGTAAGGACCAGTCGTTCTCTACCACTGACATACGCATGCACGTCACAGTGGAACACGCATGTAACGTTAGCATCGATAACCTGAAAGCCAAATATGTGGATTCAGGCTCTTTGTAAACACGCTCGAGAGCCTAAGTCTCGCCTTTAAAAAAGAAAATACGCGGAACGTGTTCAGTGGGCAATTTGTACAACAGTAAGCATAGCGTTAACAAACAGTTACCTGTGAAGGTGATCATGACAATGAAAACAGCCAGCTCTACGTCTGTAAAAGAGAGTGAGTTTCAGGAACATGCAAAAGCACATTACTGAGGTAAATACCTTCAAGAAACAACAAGTAAACATAAAACTCCCTGATAAGAACTGCTATCTCCACTTAAAGGCGAAAAAACATATCGGTAATTCTGTCGGCACCAGATATTTTACATCCGTTGCGCGGTAAGGCCTGTACCAAAAGATATCAATTTACTGTGGTCCTGCGCAGGAGATGGCAGATTCATTATTGAGATATTTTGTGACCTAAACTATTCACCTCAACATCTGCCATCCCCTTTTTACTCGCTGCTCTGTCGCTACAGTGGGTATTTAATGCACTAAGTTCCGATGAACTATTACCGAGATTTTACTTGCTTTTGCAGATAACTGGCACATGGCCCTCTCCCTTTGCCAGGTGAGGTGCGATATCAGTCGTACGCGCTAATCATGATAACTAGTAAGTCACCTCTGTTGAAGCTAAAAATCTAAGTGGCCCTGAATATTAACGTTACAAATACACTGACTCGAAGCAGTTTTCATGCTGCCGCCGCTATTATCCATTACTGACCACTCTACCCAAGAAGGTGCTGCTCGGCTCTATAACTGTGCATTTTCGGAAGCTCACTGCGTACAGTAGAAACCACAGCGAGTGGGCATGCGTTCCAGGCTTGTACTGTTAGCGACGACGTGAACGCCTCTAGCAAAAATTCACATCACTCCGAGCAAATCCACCTGAGCAGAGACTAACTTTTCTCATTTAGTGCTCCTGCTTTTGTCCTCTCATCCTGAACAGATAGTGCTCTTAGAACATCTTTTGCGAAAACCGTCTTTATCATTCATGTTGACTTCACAGCGCGAAGCAGACCAGGACGAAAGACACGAAACGACCGGGACACGGGCCTACTACCAACTGATTTTATTGAGGCTTATGGACGGGAATTTTACGGCAACCCAGAACGCCATTTTATGGCAAGCCGTGATGCCACGCGGCACTATTTTGGCCTGGCCGATCCCTAAAATTTACCTTAGCATATTTGGACCAAAATCGATGCCCAACCATATTTGAGCGTGCCCGACACGATGGCGACCACAAAATTGATCCGGGCCGCCCGCGAAAAGTTTTTGAAAGCTTTGAGACTTGCGCCATCTCGTTGCTATGGTGCAGCTTTACCATTTACGTCACTGCGATTTCGCACATCACACATCGGTTCAAGCGGAGTTAAACCCCGGCTACTTTTTTGCACGTGCCACAGGAGTATTGCCAAGTTGCATTTCAGCCACCAGCCTTTCGATCAATGCCTTCCTTAGTCCGTTCATTCAACATCAGTTTTGCTTGTGGAAGGATCTCCGTAACCTATACCGACGTCATGTCCGGTAAGTTGACTATCTGCGGGGTGCTGGCCACCTTCAAGCGTTGTCGGCTGTAGAGCTTTTAAACGCTTATAACAACAGCGGTACTTCCCTAAAAAGTGAACATTGCCACTGTTAATTTTGCGTCTCACCAACAAAATAAGAGGCACTCTAGCCAATGCGAAAGCATTTGCCTCTAATTTATTGTCGTCATTTTCTGCATTCATACATGGTTACTTGTAAATGTTAAAAACTTTTTTGGGACCTTAAAAATGAAATAACCATCAAGAAAACCTTCTCTAAACCTGGAAAGTAACACTGAAAGAGCGTGGATACAGCACTGCGCTGGCACCTATCAGCTCGAAATTGCGGGGGCAGCCCGCCGCACGTGTCCGACTCCCTTACTGCCAGCATTAGAATACGGTAGCCGAAAGGTGAAACCTCGCCAGCCAGATAGTGTTCACAGGCTCGACGCGAATCTGTGATAACTACCTTCAAATTCGGATCTGACCCTTCACCCAAACGCATAGTTTGGACTCCGGGCGGCATTAGAGGTAAGAAGGCAGGGGACTCGGCAACCCGAGCGCATACCCATCGGGAACCTCATCCAGTCTCCTCCGTCTCAGGGATTCGGCAACCACTTCTGCGGTTAAGAGAAATTCTGGTATTTATCGCCAACAGTATCGCCTTTTCGCGGTCCCTGCCAAGGGCCTGAGTGAAACTAATGAGCGAACTCTAAACCGGCCCATATTTTCTTGTGTCCTGCAGTAGCGAAATATTTTGACCCCAAAATTGATGGGCTCTGTCCTCACGGTGGGGATGTGTCCGATAACTTCCACATAGTTTGGGCCTGTCAAAAGAATTCTTCCCTTTCCTCAAGCCCTTCCCCTTCCTGAGAGGCATGGAAGGCAGCCCTTGTCAATGGCTTGGGGCTGGAGTATCAAAAGGGCTCTAGTCTAACGGGCGCGAGTAGCGGCTTGGTTCCGCGGGGTCCTGGACTCCATCTATGTAAAGGGCCATTTCTTTGGCCTGCAAACTCTCTTCACTGAATAACGTTTTTATCACCACCAACACTCCACGTGTTGGGCCAGCCCGGAAAGTGTGCTGCTTCGTAGCGCGCAGGTTGCACTCGCAGCCGTACATAGAGGACTAGTGTCTGGGTGTTGATTTATTATTGTAGGATGAACTACACATGGGCAGTTCAATTAGAAACACATACAAAGCAGGGTCAAGGTGTGGGCTGAGAAAACAGGCTACCCATAGAAAAAAAGTCACTCAAGGCTACTGTTTTCGTGTCTTGTCTGGTTGAAAATTTCTAGAGCGTGAAAAATTGAAAACAATGAAGTTTCCTTTCTGCTTGCTGCCCAAAACGTACCTTAAATGAAAGAATGCCGACTGTGAAATCTGTCCAGAAAATTCTTTCCTAATGCGTACTGTGAGAAAGCTAAACTCATTCACTTGTAGATTGAGTTTAATCAGATTCACTCTCACTGCAATGACCAAGTAACTTCGGACGCGCACGACGGGCCGCGTTGAACGATAGAAGAGGAGTTGAATGATAGTTTTCAGTCATTAAAGACCAGCTAAGGTCCTCCGGAGCGGTGAAAGACCACTCTCGCAGATTCTAATGCAAGAAATACAGCAGCGGGTTGCACTGATATGGCATTCTTAGTGGAGTGCTGTATGGGCTGTCAAACGGCTTATTTCCTCGAGCATG